>JAOTOM010004827.1:255000-494556 GCA_034440615.1 Ashinkailepas kermadecensis
TAACCAGGAATTTTGGACACACTTCGCACGCCGAAAACGGTCTCTGTTTCATCACGTGCTTTTGGTCGGGCCCCTCTTAAGAAAATCTTGGCTGCACCCCTGAGCGGATGCATCACAAACTTACTGGAACGGGTAGCTGACGTGTTGTCGAACCACGTTTATGTTGCCAGTTATGTTGCAGTCGTTGGGGGTGGCGTGAAAGCTGAAGTCCGTGTGGAAGCTAGTGGTGGTGGAGAACGCCAGTATCGCGAACAACTGCGTACACGGAGCCAGCTTGGTCAGCGACGATCACTCACTGCAATGCACGGCTAACACTGCGGACTCATGTTTTTGCTAAGCATGGGATGCTTGGGCTTAAACATGCCCCGTGCCGATGTCAGCGGTACGGTCATCATACCTAATATTGTCGAGGTCACCCAACATGTGGAATATGTGGTAAATTATAACACACTGGCGCCATACGGAACTGCAGGGAGCTGAGGTGTGTGCACTTTGGCTATCGCCAGGTGCGGTCAGAGGCCGGGGGGGGGGCTTATCGACAAAAAATACACTGGGTAAAGCAAGACACTTTGACATTTTCACCATGACAGTGAAGTGGGGGATACTGGAAACGTTTTGATGACTTCCGAGCAACATCAGTTGTGACTTGTCAGGGTTCACTTTTAAATGATTTCAATTGAACCAGACATCGAGAGAAGCCAAAGCGCTTTCCCGCGATAGTGTTACATAATTGGGATTTAGGGCCGGCAATAAGGATTTCGGTGACATCCGCGTACTGGGCCGCACCGACGTCCTCCGCTGACAAACTGAGGTCGTTCGCGAACATGCAGAAGAGCAGGTGGTGTTCATGTGCCATGTGTCAATGACCACACTTGTCAAAAAATGACCACTACTCACTGTTCCATACACGTACTTGACTGGGAGGTCTACATGAGCACCACAGACACACACATATGGAGACCACAAACACAACACTACAGCAGACACTACACAGACTACTACAGTACACTTGAGTGCAGCTACAGACTTACGAATTGCAAAATTTTCATGAAGCCCTTGGGTTCCTTCAGGGAATCAATGCTGAACATAACCATGACTCAGTCTCGGTGATACCAGAAGCCCTGAAACAATGAAATGACCAAATGACCATGTCTGAGTCAATCAGACAACCACCACACACAAGGGAACAGGCGCCAACTTCCGCTCTGATCGCATAGGCGATTATCATGGGCAACTAATGGACACATATCATGTGATAACTGACCATAGCCCTGGTGATCTACACTACCCAGTAATCGTTTGGGTGGCCTATCCAGTTCATCACCGAGAACCTGACCGGCCGCCTACCACAAAAGAGCCCATAAATTATAGCGCAATACAGCAAGGATTTGCTAAAATTGCTGCCTCTGAAACCTTTGATGTATGCAGCTTGGAACTCTACCTTTACAGCAGCTTAGCTTCACAAATCGTCATCTGGCACGACACTCCGCAAAGTGATTCGATAGTGTTAGTGTTAGCCTTCAAGTTGTTAGTTTGATAGTGAAGTGATAGTGTTCGTCTTCAAGTCATCTTTATCCATACCAAATGTCATACCTAAAGTGTTTGTCACTACAAATGTTCGTTTTAAATAGGTTATCATTAGAACACAAATGGAAGCAGCATGTGAAAACATAAGGCTGTTGTTGCAAATATCTTGACATTGTGATATTTATATCAATGTGAGTGATACTTGCTACCAACCAGCCCTTAGCGACCAGAACGCCACTGTCACCACGCCATCATCAGGGATAAACACCTTTCTTTAAGAAGCAGGAAACATGGATTATCATTGAGTTTGGCGCGCGGAGACAAGTGTTGAAAGTTTTGCATTCAAACTTTAGAGTATCTCCATTATTAGTGCTGGCAGCATGATGTTTATAAGGCTGAAAAGGTCAACAAAGGACAAGTGCGATCTCAAGTCGGAGCCAACGTACGGTCGTGATGTTGTTGGACTCTGATCACGGTGCCCCAGACAGAGTAGACAGCATATATCCTTAGGGGCATGTTGACTACCTAACCATAGGGCCTATACTCCTTCACTATGCACATTATCTTCTACAACATGACATTTCATTGCTTTCCTCACATACAAGATAATCCCACCCCCTACCATTTATTTCATTTCATGAGCATGCATGCTGTAGCTTGTCAAGTCAAATTCTTGCAAGTTATCTAAAAAAAATGTCTGATTAACCCATGCCTCAGTTATGCATACAAAGTCCGGCTTTTCAGACAACATATATACATGCAGTTCCCCAATTTTGTTCTTAACACCTATGACATTTACATAAAAACATGATCAACTATTCCTTTCCTTTCTTGCAATACTTCTCATTTTATGAGCCATACTCCCCGCCCCCCCCCCTCCCCATGACCTGCTTAATTTCCATGAACCATACTCAGAACCTTCTTTTACCTATTCCTCAGCAATTCAACTCCTCTCATGCTCAGATGTAACCCATATAATGCAAACATTTTAGTCCTCCCCCCCCCATCCACTCACAGATCTAAGAATGTGCTCCTTGCAAATATTAGCCACCCTGGTATTCAATCCAGTAACCCTAGGATACCATTCTTCACTCATGCTGACCCTCAGGAGAATGGATGTTACCACAACTCTTTTCCTACTTTTTGCTTATCTACCTATCAAAGGCCCTCTTTTATTGTTTTGTCAGTTTTACCTATTCCTACATCATTCACAACATGTACAATTACTGTGGCACCCTTCCCACTTCCTTCTATTACTCCTTCTAACCTATCCACAACATCCTTTACCAGGGCCCCTGGGAAGCAGACTCAAATCCTTCCACTTGAGGTCCTATTACACAATGAATGATCACTATACCTAACTCCTGAGTCCACTGCAACTAAAACATGCTTCACACTATCTTTAGCTACCTTTTCACTCCCACCTCCATCCAAAGTATCACTACTATCCCTCTTTTACAATTTCTCAATCCTATTATGCATTTGGAGGCCAGGGTCTATTTTAATTAAAATTATCAGTGTTCCTATGCCTAGTCATTGTCCACTCTTCTCTACTATATTGGGCCTCACTACTATCATCACTAGCACTCCTGGAATCCTGCACCTGGCCTGCTTGACCGACATTACCTATAATGGGCCTTACCATTGCTAGCCCCACCACCTCAGGTGCTATACCCCTTGCTAGCATCTCTACCTTCCTACTCAAATCCTCAATGACCCCCCCCCTACGCTAACAGTTTCTACAGCCATCTTCCATTTTCTTGTTGATTTTTTAATTTGCAACTTTAATTTTGAAACAAATTATTTGGATTGTAAATCTAATTATTTAGATTTTAAAACTAATTATTTATATTTTTTAACTAATTATTTAGATTTTTAAACTGCTTATTCAAATTTTAAAACGAATCATTTATGTTTTTTTTTAAACTAATTTTTGTTTTCCTATTCTTCTTGCTAACTAATCTGGTGAGTGTACAAACTACCTTTCTTAATGCAATTAGCACTCACCTGCTCTGTACACACAATGAGCAAAGCAACTATCCTGCATACAGAAACTAAGCTGAAGCCACTTCTGCACTTGGAAAAATCCAAGGGCCTATTCACTATAACTTATAAAGATATAAAAGGTCCAAGAAACTAATGGAAACTGCTCAACATCAACCATCCATCTCCCTGAATTCATTGAACACATACTCTAGTTTCGTCCACACAAAAGAAAGAACAAACTATCCCTCTGCTTACAGAAACTAAACAAAGTAAAACTACACTTGCAGCTATCTTGTTGAGCCAAGACCCTTATCAGCTATAAACTCAAAATAATAAATATGAAACTCCTTAACTTAGACTTGCACAGTAGAGTCTGTAGACTTATAGAAACTGTTTGGCTGTGGTACAATTTATTCCATATAAATATTACTCTCCAAAATAAGTACTAATATAATCAAAATAAACCCTAGATAACTTAGAAAGTTTCATGGATTGTTTTGAGGAAAATTTCTTCTTTCAAATGACACATGAACTTACAAGGGAAAATGAAATATTAGATATTGTGCTTACTAATGAGGAAAATTTTGTACAAAATGTGAACATAGGAGAGACCTTGGGTAATAGTGATCATAACATTATATGCTTCTCATTGTATGTTCGAAATGTAGGAGCCAATAAGACATTGATTCCAAATTTTGCTAAAGGGAATTACAATGAGTTCAGGGTCTTCCTGAATGCAATTCATTGGGAAGACTTATTGAAGGGCTTATGAAATGCTTATGCTTATGAAATGTGGAGAATGATAAAATATAAACTATTTCAATGTCAGGATAGGTTCATTCCCAATAGGCAAATTAGATTAACCAGGGTTAAGCACCCTTCATGGCTGACCAGGGAAGTAAAGCACTTACTGGAGTCAAAGAAACAGGCATTCAAGAAACTAAAATATGCTAACTCTGAGGTAAACCACAAATCATATAAAATAGCTGGAAATAAAGTTAGGTGTGTTAGGGCATCTAAAAGACTGGCTGAATCAAATTAGCCTGGGAATGTTCAGCAGGTAATGCTAAGAGATTCTTTAGTTTCTACAAATTTAAGGCTAAAAAGTGTAGTGTAGGACCACTGGAGGTAGATGGGGAATTAGTGGTTGATGATTGTGATATTGTGGAATCCCTAAGCAAGCAATTCTCATCAGTCTTTACTAAAGATAATTCTGGTAGAATAGAAACAACTGAATCGTATGCCATGACAGGTGATAGGTTGGAGTATCTTACAATAACTACAGAAGCTGTAGAAAAGCAGTTGCAGAATATAAAACCTAATAAAGCTTCTGGACCAGATGATATATATGCTAGGGTCTTAGTAGAGTGTGCTAAAGCTTTAGCAGTTCCCCTAGGTATAATTTTCAGGTGGTATATGGAATATTCTGAAGTGCCTGAAGATTGGAGAAATGCAAATGTAGTACCAAGTTTAAAAAAAGGGAAGTATGAAGTGTGAAGGGAACTACAGGCCAGTCAGTTTGACAAAAATAGTTTGCAAGGTACTAGACAATCTGGTTAAACAGAATGTTCAGATGCATCTTGATAGGCACAATCTTTTAAAGGATATTCAACATGGATTTCGATCTCGAAGGTCTTGTTTAACTAACCTTTTGGAGTTCATGGAGTATGTTACTAAAGAAGTAGACAATCAAAGCAGGATGGATGTTGTGTACTTGGACTTTAGCAAAGCTTTTGATAAAGTTCCACATGGGAGGCTAATTCATCAACTACAGCAACATAGAATTGTTGGAAAAGTTATAGGTTGGATTGAAGCATGGTTGAGGGGAAGGAAACAAAGGGTAATGTTAAATGGATGTAAATCTGATTGGAAGGATGTTCTGAGTGGAGTACCACAGGGCTCTGTTCTAGGGCCACTTCTCTTTATCATCTTTGTGAATAACATTGAGGTAGGGCTGAGGAAGAGGGTGTTCAAATTTGCTGATGACAACAAGCTGGTAGAAGTGGCAAACAGTTGTGATCAATCTAGAAATATTCAACTAGACTTGGAGGACCTAAAAACGTGGGCTGATCAATGGCAGATGTCTTTCAACTATGACAAGTGTAGGGTTATGCATCTGGGGTCTGGAGGGGAGACTTTCAGATATACAATGGGAGGGAGGGAACTGGATGTTATTGAAGAGGAAAGGGACTTAGGTGTGTTGGTTTCAAAAGACCTTAAAGCAGAAAAACAATGTAGCTCAGCTAGGAACAGGGCACTCAGAATACTGGGACTCATTAATAGAAGTGTGATATTTAAGAGCAAGGAAGTCATGAAAAAACTGTACTTAGCATACATGCTTGGAATATTCTGTACAAGCTTGGAGCCCCTACCTAGAAAAAGATATAGACAAGTTAGAAAGGGTGCAGCGCAAAGCAACTAGACTCATCAGTGGAATAGGTAACTTAGAATATGGAGAAAGGCTTGTGGCACTAGATATGTACTCACTCAAGTATAGGATATTAAGGGGGGACATGATTTAAATGTACAAAATTGTTAAAGGACTAGATCAGGTCAATTTAAATGGTGCTCTTCAGTTTAGAGTATCACATAGGGGTCATCAATTCAGGTTAGACAAGTTGATGTGTAGGACAGTTAAGCGACAACAGGTCTTCAGTCAAAGGGTGTTGATCAGTGGAATGGGCTGCCTGCTGATGTTGTGGGGAGTTCCTCATTGAATATATTTAAAAGTAGGGTGGACACATTTTTTTAGACAGGAAAATCTAGTTTTTGAGTTCTAATTTGTAATGGATGGGGTGAGATTTATGTTAAGTAAGTGTGCACAGCACAGACCCCTTTAAGCAGACATGGATTCAGTTTGAAAATTATTGATAAGGCATTCAATCCACATGTGTTAAGAGAGATCAGGGGAATAGGGCTGGATAGCTAGGGTAGATAGGCATTGATAGGTGTGTGGGATATTAGAGGACTGGTTTCTTCAGGATGTGGGATGGTTGGGGAGGGTCTTTTTACCAGGCTTATAGTATCTTCCATTTAGACTTAACTGGATGGGCCCTTGGGTCTCTTATTAAATCTAAACGCTTTATAACTTTATATAGGGTGTATCTAGCAGTGGATTCAGCACCTTCCTTCGGGATGTGATACTGATGAGATTGTCTATGGTAGCACAATGGGTATGATGGGAGGAGTTTGTAATTGTTGAGTGTGTTATGCAATAGCAAGTGAGTCTTTTATTAAGTTTAAACACTTTATAACTTTATATAGGGTGTACCTAGCAGTGGATTCGGCACCTTCCTTCAGGATGTGATACTGATGAGTTTGTCTATGGTAGCACAATGGGCATGATGGGAGGAGTTTGTAATTGTTGAGTGTGTTATGCAATAGCAAGTGAATGGTGCTAGATAGGCTGGGATATATAGCCTCCTAGGAACTTGAGATAAGGGATTGATTTGGGTGAGAGTATGTATATTTCTAGTACCTTTCCTAGATAGGCTTAACCCAGAGGGGCCCCTGTGGCTCTTATTAAGCCTTAACACTTTATGACTTTATGACCTCTATTAGTAAACAAAAGCAAAGATGGAAACTGGATGAACTGGACACATGGCACTGATCAGGATGTGATGTGCAGATGACATCAGGACATACATTATGCTTCTGTTTTTACATTATAATATATTAGTTTATATAAGTTTATATTAGAGTGGATTTGATTTTGTTAGGTTAGATTAGGTTTTCTTATTTAATCATTAATTCTCATAGTATTTCTTGGAGGTCTTGAGAAAAGGTGGGATGCAGCAGAAGTCAACTTGTTAATATCACTTCTGAGTCCATTCATCAGGATGAAAATGGTTTTGATGTGTTTGGGTTGTGACCCAGTCCCATACAATATCACTCAACTTTCTTATCAAAACAACTAAGCCAGTTTAGACTTTTGAGACAAAGCAGGTTTAGCAAGCCACAAAGTTATTCCAGACAGTGATCTGCACAGTAAGCAGTTTTACAGAGGCAATTTGCTCCCCCGTCTAGTCACTTGTGATCCTTCCAAGTCATTCCTGGCTTCAACTAAAACATTCCAGACATGAACTAAAAAGTACATCAGAGAACATTTAATATTCATAACAATTAATTTCAATACATTTTCTCAGCTTTTTCGTTTACAAAAATTATTGCTTTGTGGTGGGAATGAAAAGATATTAGATGGATTGTTTTTAGCATAATTTTCTTTAAACCATTTCATATTCCAAAACCCGCATCCTGATAGACAACAGGTAACAAATTAGTTGGTGCACGAGCTTCCTACTCGTTGGGTGTGTTGTGAATATTTATTAGTCGTGAAGTTTGAGCATGTCGGAAGTATCAGGTATGGATTTATCAACTTGGTTGACATCGATTATATCTACTTTTGTTCTCATTTTCTCTACCAATTCTCAGGAAGTTGGCTTATAATTGCACCCCTCGCTAATTTAACCATAGTGCCAATTTGTCATCTGGCAGTCATTCGTCAGCTGTCAGATACAGTAGAGCTGAGTGCAGTCTCCACGTAAATCAGAAAGCGTATTGCATTTTGCTGATGTTTGTAAATTTAATTCTACTTCTTTCAGAGTCGATAGTAAAACATGTTTCGTTATTCAAACTGATGTGGGAATTAGGTTTGGATGTCACTTTTAATGTATGTGGATAACTATGCCAGGTCTGCTTCCTCTATCTTGTTCCTGAGACCATGTGACCTGGGAACAAAAAGCCGCTGTAAAACCTCCTAGTGTGGCAAGACTTGCTGGTTGCAGCAGGATAGACATTGGTGGGAGTGCTCTGATACATTTCGTGTTGCCAAGAACAATGATATCTCATTAAGGTATGTGAACTGCTTGTAGCATTAGCCAATCGAAGCCTCCATGCCATACCTGACATCATTACACCATACCAATGTGACTATGTCATCATGCAAATTGAAAAGTAAGCATGAGCACCAAAAACAAGTGGTCATATCTTCTGTATCACATTCATAAACATTTTTTCTTTAAATCCCAAAATCCCAAAACACCTTAAAAGACAAATTTACCATTATTTTTCTGACTTACAATAAAAGCCTAACCCAACCTAACATAACCAAACCAAACACCTTTCTATGCTTCATGAAGGTAAAATGTGTGTAAAACTTGTCTTGTGGCTGCCTTAAGCTGCAATAATACTGTGCTTTTATTTATAAATAACAAAAACAAAATAGCTTCATTCAATGACACTACAAAAATTGAAAGGCAACTGGCATCCAGTTGGTAAATTTTTCTTAAAAGGTGTTTTGGGAATTTTGGGATTTTTTTGGGCAAAATACCATATTTATGAACGTGATTCGGAAGATGCGATCATTCATTTTCTACGTAAATGCTTACGTCTCTGTTAATCTTAGCGATAATATCTATAATGCGCCATATATGCCACACCGCTGTTCTTTGTTGCACAATTTATCCATCCTCACCTGGCACTTGAGACGTGATTAAAGGGACATTCAACACTTCACACAGTTGATTCAACACTTTTTCATGTCGAAAATGCTTAATTTCTGCCTCTTTGCCACATAGATGACACACCACTACTATTCCACGACAACGCCGAAAAACTAAACATACAGCACAGCTAAGAGCCGGCTTCTGCTCGGTCTCGTCTTGCCTCACGACTTCCAACAAATAGTATGATAATTCATAATTAAATAGGAAAACCTAACCTAACGCAATACAATCTACTCTTATCTAAATATATTACATATATATTTAGATACTCATATATTATAATTGAAAAACAAGCGTAATATTTATCGTGACGTCATTCGTATATCATGGCTTGAGGCCGTGATATACGAAAGACGTCACGATAAATATTACGCTTGTTTTTAAATTATAATATATGAGTATCTAAATATATATGTAATATATTAGTTTTTTCTGCTTAGTTTTTTTGTCTCTGCTTAGTTTTTTTTGCATTCTCGTTGAATAGTAGTGGTGTGTCATCTATGTTGCAGAGGTGGAAACGAAGCATTTTCGACATGAAAAAGTGTTGAATCAACTGCGTGAAGTGTTGAATGTCCCTTTAATCACGTCTGAGAAGTGCCAGGTGAGGGATGGATAAATTATGCAACAAAGAACAGCAGTGTGGCATACATGGCGCATTGTAGATATTATCGCTAAGATTAACGGAGACGTAAGCATTTATGGAGAAAACGAATGATCGCATCTTCCGAATCACTTTCATAAACATGGTATTCCGAAGAAAAAAATCCAAAAATTCCCAAAACACCCTTTCAGAAAAAAATACCATCCAGTCTACCTACCCTTCTCTTCTGCCTACATGTACCTTCAGTTTCTAGTGGCGCAATCGACACGACTGCGGCCGAAACGCACAATGGAGTGCCCATGATTTTCTACTATTTTGCATTCTGTTCGAGACGGACGTTGGACGGATGTAAATATGAAACCGGGCGCGGTGTGAACAGGGGAAAAAGGGCATATTCCTGTCATCAAAAAGTACCTCTGCTAGGTACCTAGGTAGGTAAAGATTACCGTACCTACCTACGTACTTTTTCATCGTATTGGTTTCGGTCGCTGTTAACATACCTCGAAGTTGCGAAAAAATTGTGATCAAACACGCCACCGCACCAAGCCCAAACAGTTTGTTTACGACAATAGCCAAGGCCCTTTACATACAATAGCTATCAGAATACTTTACTACAAAAATAAATGGATTGCGACAAGCAGTAGTCAGCAGCATCCAGGGAGGACAACGTGACGAAGGTTGCCGAAATCTTCACCACAAATGCCGTAGATCCCTCGGATGTCTTTCAGCGCTGCCATATTTTGATGACGTCACTGGGACGCAGCTTGGTTCTCGTTCCGGCCGTTTCAGATCCCAGGTCGATGTCCGTTTTAGGCCTATTTACACTTGGAAGAATTCCGGCAGAATCTTGGCGTCGGCAGACCCGACGTTCTGGACGTCGACGGTAGAAATTGGCAGGCAGCGGCCAGCGGCGTAGCCAGGATTTGGTTCTGGATGTGGGGGCGAACATCTGAAGAGGTCCTTCCTACCTACCATAGTCCCTCACTTTTCCGAAACTCGTCGGATTTCGGCCACTTAGTTTTCGAATGGACTCAACATTTGCAACATATATACATATATATATCTATATATATACATACAGGAAATTATGTTGCCATTAATATTTTTTTTAATGGGCCCCTTTGCCAAATAGTGGTTGATATCTGATGCTTCTAAACCAAAAATAGTGGGAGGATGGGCACCCTCTAAATCCGTTAGACCCCTCCCCTGATGCAATTCCTAGGTACGTCACTCGGGGAAGGGGGGGGCTGACACAGAAATCCGAAGTTTCCCCCCCACCCAAATGGGTGGGCTAGATCCGCCAGTGTTTATACATATATATATATATATACATACATATATATATATATATATATATATATATATATATATATATATATATATATATATATATATATACATATATGTATATATATATACATATATACTATATATATATATATATATATATATATATATATATATATATATATATATATATATATACAGTGGCGCAACCAGGATTTCAGTTCGGGGGGCCAGGGTTGGAGAGCGGGCCCCCTCGCAAGCGGGCCCCCCTCATGTTTTTAAAAAGTCTGCGGAAAACATGCACTTACTTTTGAGCGGGCCCCTATGTTTGTAAAACTTCGCAGAAATAAAAGCACTTTTCCTGTACGTGCCCCTTCCTCCTAGAGAAATAATATGATATATGTGTACATGCAACACCGAACATACCTTTAACACCGAATCCTCATTCTGACTTAAGCCCTCATTCTGAATTAATTCCTCCTTCTGACAGGCCGCCAGTACACCGCAAAACACAGCTAATAACATCGTGCAGCGCAGCTGCAGATGCTTTGTGCGTTGTTCGGATGCCTGATAACTACGATCCCCTGGTTCTAAGCGGGCTATTGGTTCAATGCGGGCCCCTGAATCAAAATGGCCCCCGGTTCGAGGCGGGCCCTGGTTAAAACGGGCCCCCAGATTTTCAGTTGGTTCAAAGGGCCCCTGATTCGAGCCACAGATCCGCTTCGCGGGCCCCTAGCCAGAGCTCTGAGTAGGGTGGCCCACTCCGAGCCAGGGGCCCCAAAAATTTCGGGGGTCCCTGCCCCCCCTGGTTGCGCTACTGTATATATACATATATATATATATATATATATATATATATATATATATATATATATATATATATATATATGTTTAAACACTGACGGATCTAGCCCACCCATTTGGGGGGGGGGAACTTCGGATTTCTGTGTCAGCCCCCCCTCCCCGAGTGGCGTACCTAGGAATTGCATCAGGGGAGGGGTCTAACGGATTTGGAGGGTGCCCATCCTCCCACTATTTTTGGTTTAGAAGCATCAGATATCAACCACTATTTGGCAAGGGGCCCATTAACAAAATATTAATGGCAACATAATTTCCTGTGTAGGGCCCAGCCTACCTCCACCGGTTAAGTTACCGGATTCTTGTTCTTGTTTACCACAACGTTCACATTCACGTTCAAAGTCTTGTACCACGTCAACCTTCGTGCACGCGTACAGACTGGCGGATCCGATTTTGTTAACATTTGCTGTAAGCAGAACTTGAGCAGCATCGAACCCCTCGATGTGTGTCGGAATCAGAATGTTTTTGGGTCCGGTGTCCGGAAGAAATCTATTTTGTACAAACTTGCACCTCCTTAGAAGCCATGATGACGTATTTGTATTTTTTTCACAACCTGTTTAGTCTACAAACAACAAGTGCGCCAGTTTCAGTGGCGCTGGTTGACTGAAAATATTGGATGTGGACACATTTGGAGGGTTAGGTACCTGTTCTGTCATTTGAAGGTCACGCTTTGAGGTTTTTTCTTCTGCATCTGTGCATACGAGCTTGCATGGCATGGTCTAAAACGCGCTAGCGCTTTGATGTTTTTTGCGGCGTAGGTAATATGTGAATGAAAGCATATGATGTTAATATATCACCAATATCTGGAGATAATTGTGCTTTCTCCAGTGCTGTGAGGTGGGATTGTATTCCTTCTTCACCTTTGCTGTTTAAATTTTTCCTTTGCACTTGACGGAGCAACTCCTAAACAATGCATGGCAGTTCCTGGTGAATCAAAACGTAGAAGAATTTCCTAGGCCTAATAGAAATATTGTGAAAAATTGCTTTTCTGGTGTTCTCTAATGTGGTTTAAATGACTGATACTATTTCTTAGGGAAGTAAGAACTTATGAGAGGTAAGGAATTTGGCAAATCCATGTGTTATTTCAACACATTCAAAAATAGGAGAAATATTAGTAAATTTTTTATAAAAGGTGTTTTTATAATCTTTGGAATATTCTTTCAGAATACAATGTTTATGAACGTGATTCAGAAGATGTGACCACTTGTTTTCTGTGCAAATGCTTACCTCTCGGTTTATCATAGCTATAATTTATATAATGAGTCATTCATGCTGCAATGCTGTTTTTTGTGCAACAATTTATCCATCCCTGACCTGGCACTTCTCAGATGTGATGAAAGGGACACTCAACACTCCATGCAGTTGATTCAACACTTCTTCACATTGAAAATAGTTGTTTTCTGCCTCTATCACACATCATGTACCACTATTACTCAACAAGAACACAGATGGAAAAATAACAGCAGTGCAGCACAAAAAACGCTACACAAAAACAGCAGTGCGGCATGGACGGCGCATTATCTAAATTATAGTGATGATAAACCAAGAGGTAAGCATTTTCCCAGAAAACGAGTGGTTGCATCTTCCTAATCACATTCATAGACATCATATTCCAAAAACAAATTCAAAACAATTCCTAAATCACCTTTTATAAAAAAAAATGTTTGCTGAAATATCAAACAATCTTTTCCTGTCTAGGTTTTCAAAGTTAGAAATCTGGACCCAGCTGAACGTAACCTAGCCATATCTACTTTTGAAGAAAAACAATTTTGTGTTTATTCAAAATTCCCATTTTTCATTACAAAAAATTCCAACTAAGGAAATACCTAGCCAAGCCTAACTCATTTGTTTGCTTGATGAAGGCAACATGGGTAAAACTTGTTTCATAAACAACTCAAAGTACAATCATTCCATTTTTTGTGGGAAAATATGCAGAGAAGAATAGTATAACATTTAGATGAACCCAAACTAATCAGTAGGATTTAGATGAAGATGAACCCAAACTAACGTAACCTACCAATGTTCAATTGACTGAAACCTATTGATATTGATCACCTAAATCCTACTGATGTTTAGTTGCCTGATATTGCACTACAGGAGAAGTCTGCATGAGTTTGTTAGTTATTTGGGCTTTAGGGCACTTCAACCAGTTTTGATCATTCGTGCCCAGTCTGCATGATGTTCCATTTCAATGCTAGGTGGCATGATTTTAAATAGTGAATATCTTACTTATATGTGGTTTCCCAAAGAAATGATAGAGGAAGAAGTTGTTAGGCAAGCTGCAGCAAGTCAAGCTCATGCATTTGTTTTCCAATTTGCACTCAGGGGCTTCTATATGAATATCCCCCAAAATGCTAATTAAAAATTAACTGAACCTAACTTATGCTAGCCTTACCTGCTTTGGAAGAAAAACAAGTTCCATAAAAAATCAATTAAACATCTTCATTTTCCAACAAATAAAAACTTAGCATTATAACCTAGCCAAACCTAATCCTTTTGCTTGCTTTATAGTGGAAAAATATGAAACTAAAACCTAAAACTTGTCTCGTGAACATCTTATGGCACAATAATACTGTTTTGAATTGGATAATATATAAAGAAGAATAATGTACAAATACAAATAAACATGACCCAACCTACTGATGTTGCATTGCACAAGACCTATTAATGTTGGATGAGCTAAAACCTACTGATGTTGGACCTCCTAATATCATTACACCATGAAAAGAGTGCATGATCTGCCATTTCAATGGAAGTGTCATAATTTTAAATATTGAATATCTTGCTTATATGTGATTTCCCAAGGAATTGGTACAGGAAGAAGTTGTTAGGTAACCTTCAGGAAATACACACAATACATTTGTGTTTCAGGTCACACTCAGGGTCTTGTTCTGTGTAAATGTGAAAAAATAATTTTTGTTTGTGAAAAGTGAAATAAATAGGGAAAAAATCAAAAATGTGCTCGTGGAGGCAAGTGTCCCCACTGCCCTCACCCAGAACCCACACCTGCAATCTACCTGGTACAGATTTGTATTGCCTGCCTA
This sequence comes from Ashinkailepas kermadecensis, assembly GCA_034440615.1. NCBI lineage: Eukaryota > Metazoa > Arthropoda > Thecostraca > Neolepadidae > Ashinkailepas > Ashinkailepas kermadecensis. Next base: position 269,808 of record JAOTOM010004827.1, read on the forward strand.
CTGAATCTTGGCACAACTTTGTCTTCAAGCAGGCACACATTTTTGGGGCTAAATTTGCTTTTCCAGATGAATATGGCATTTTAAAACAATTCTGCATGGTTGGATTGTATGATTCCTATTGAGTTATGTAAAATTTTAATTAATCAATGTATGATCTGTGTTTGAATTAATAGTAGTTAAGCATACTTTGGAAGGCTGTTCTGTAGATGTGACCACCCTCAACATGAGACATTTGCAGTAGAATATGACACCATTGGATAAAGGAGTTCCTGGGGAATGAATTCATAGAAAATATTGGGTAATTGATTTTCTACACTTCTTAGTCACTGCAATCTCCCCACTCCAGGAATGATGCTGTTTTTGTGGCTTATTCTGCAACAGCAGATGTATCAACATGGTACCATTTTCATGTTGCTGATGACATGGTAAGATTGGAAAACAGGTATGCACCAATTGGAAACCAAATGCTTTGGGCCATCCAGCATCTATATGCTTTAGGCAATCCAGTATCCATAGTGTTTAGGTATCCAACATTTTTACTTTTTAGATAATACAGTAGCCTTCAATTTAAGACAATCCAACATCCATGGGTCTTAGGTTATTCAACATCAGCAGGTTTAGGTGATTGAATATTGTAGATTTAGGTCATTGAGTATTGTAGGTTTTAGGTGATCCAACATCCATTGGTTGGGTTAGTTTAGGTCATATATACTATAGGGTATTTTTATCTATGAACACACCCTGGAGGGCCTCTGAAAATTACAAGCACTGGAGGGGGCGGATCCAGCCTCCCCCCTAAGATCTCGGCTCCTATTAAAGCTGGAGTAACGAAATTCGCAGGGTGGATGGGTACGGTAGTGAACTCTATTGTGTGGAAATTGTATGACTAGGTCAATATTTTAAAGGTCAAATGAGGTCACATATTTCAAAATTGTCTTCTTTTGCGTGCCTTGGCTTGCCATTATTATGGATCGCTGTGATTGTGTTCAAATGCTCCAAAATGGACATCAGTGATGTTTTGGACATTACTAATGATGCAATACAGATGCTAGACCCGGCATTTGACCTCAGGTCACCTATATAGCAGCACTTTATCAGGTCAGTTACCTGTTCCAGTTACCGGAACCGGGCCGCCCGCCCGACTGCTCCGTGGGGCAGCTCGGCGCAATCGGCTTCGCGAAGAAAGGAGTGAAGTACATGACTAAAGTATGGAAACGATTAGGTACACAATGACAAACAGTAGTTTTCAGGATGTGTAGGGAGTAACATGCAAAGCGACATCAATTGCATGACAGTCATTTGCATTTATGACAACATTCAAGTTGACCAAGTTTGGTTCTATTAACCTGTCATGAACTTGACCTGACTTGACCTCGGGGACCTAACATGACCTTGAAACTATATAGCATAACAATATACATCAAACAAGTCGCTAGTGTTGCTAAGAACACTTCCCTTTTGCCAATATACGGGAAGCGCATCAGCGCCGATTTTGGTGGTCTGGCGCTACCAAATGTTTTGAATTTAATGGCCCCTAACTTGAAAAATTTTCGCCTGATTTCCGCTTGTCTTGCTTTAAACGACGCGCCGGACATTTCTAAGTAGGTACGCGAAAGATGGCATATATCGACCAGTAAAATCTGGAGTTATGTACGAAAAACCGGACGGGTGGGCGGATTTCGCCCCCCATCCCCTCCAGTGCGCGTGTTAAGTGGGAACTAATGTGTCCTAAGAGCCATATGAAATCCATCCAGAGATCTTCCTTATGTTTGCACCACATGAACTCCTCCAGATGCAGGGGTCACTGGGGAGCATGGCATGTGCCCCAGTGTCATCCCCCATGGAAAGTTGGCTTTTCCCACCAAGAAATAGGCTGAAGTGCACTCTTGTGCTCACTTTATTTTTCAGCTGAAAATTCTTCTTTCACCAGAAAATCTCCCCTTTGAAACAAAGGGTTCAGTATGCTTGGGTACATCACTGCTAATTTTTTTTTGTCAATGGCACCCCTCCAAGGAAATGCACTCCAAATGAGAATGCGTGCATTTCCCACTTCCTGAACTTATCCAAATAACCTTGCATCCAAGCACACTTGCATCATAGGTGTTCATATTTTCTAGTAGGTTACAGTCAGCCATCACTAAACTTGAACAAGTTTATAAGTCTGGCAGTGTTGAACAGACAGCTGGCTATTGTAAGCATGTTGTCCAGAGCAACCATTGGCAGTTTATAAATTGAGAATAATTTTAAGTTTGAATTATTTATGTATCAATTCAGAATCATATGTAATGTTATACTTTTCCTATTATGTACATCAAAACATTTTAATAACATGTAGTTATGCTTATTTCTTAAGATGACAGTCCAGTGCCATTTTACACTTTCATTATATTGGTCTTCATTGTTGATCACCTAGTGAAGTTTTCAAACTTGTGAAGTTTTCCACCTAATGAAGTTTTCCTCTGCTTATGAAATAAGCAACTTGCTGCTCCTTTGGTAGGGTTGGTACTGCATGTGAAAAACAGCTTTAACAAATTGTCTGATGATAAGAAGAGCCAAGACATTTCTCTATGTTATGCAGTAGTCTGTATTCTTGATCATTCAGTTGCTGGTCTCAATAATACATTTCCATGATTTTTTTTGTGTGCAGGGCCAGGTCCAATAAAATGACACTGACATTCTTCACAGCCATTTTTGTTATTTTTCCTCCTTAAGGCATAATACTTATTGCTATTCTAAAGCTAGGGTTCATACAGTTATGGACCGCGACCAATCAGCGTGAGAGATTGGCGACGCTATATGACTCAACTGTCGACGTGTCGTAAAACCAATAACCAACCAACCAATCATACAGTTATGGAGCCCTTGATTAGAAAGAGATGTAGATATGCTAGAAGGTGTGCAGTGAAAATCCACTAGATGCATCATTTGGCTAGCTAACTTAGAATATGGAGAAAGGCAAATGGTATTAGATATGTACTGTCTCAAATATGGAAGATTAAGTGGTGATATGATTCAAATGTTTAAAATCGTTAAAGGGTTGGATAATGTCAATCTGAATGATGCTCTTCCATTTACAGTAGGTACCACACAGTGGTCATCAATTCAGGTTAGACAAGTCAATGTGTAGGACAGCTAATCTCCAACAGGTTTTCAAAGTGTGGTTGGTCAATAAAATAGCCTGCATGCTAATGTGAGGAGTCCCTCATTGAATATATTTGTTAACAGGATGGACACGTTCTTTAGGTTGGAAAATCTTGTTTCTGAGTTATGATTAGTCGTAGATGAAGTGAGATTTATCCTAGTAGATATCCACTGTGCAGACCCCTTTAGGCAGGCATGGCTGGAGTTTGAAAATTATTGATGGGGCATGGGTGTGGAAGGGTGTGTTATATATCAAGTGAATGGTGCCGGATAAGTTATGGTAGATAGTTCCTTTGGAATGTGGATATGGTGCTCATTGGAGTGTGTCAGAACGTCCCTTTTCTCATCTTACGGTATCTTTCCTTTATGGGTTTAACTCAGGCAGGCCAATGCGACTCTTATTAAGCCTCATCGCTTGATGACTATGCCTGTGTTACGTGATCACTCGATCCACGTGTGTGTTACGCCAGCTCGAGTGAATAGGGCTAGATATGCTTGGATAGATAGGTAGGTAGGTAGGTAGGATGTGTAGGCATCATTGGTATTGGTAGGTAGGATGGTGGGAGATAGTTTCTTTAGCACTCATGGTTTGGTGTTGCTTATGGTGTTGAGTATCTTTTTGCATAGACTTGCATCTTCCCTTTATAGGCTTAACCCAAAATTGTCCATATGGGTCTTATTAAGTCTGAACACTTTATGACTTTGTGTGTATTACTTTAAGTTGATTATATAGTCCAGCATGATAAAACTACTGGATTAGGTAGGCTGTCTGATGCTGTTGTAGACGGCTGAGGTATCAAGGATTGCTCTTTTCATTTCACTAGCTTATGTCCACTGCTCTCCCCAATGATTTCCATGAACATAAACTGCTTCTATCTGGTGCATTAAATAGGAATTGAGATTGCCTCCCTGCCTTGTGGCATGTACGCCATTCATCGGCCTTCGGTCTCCCCTGGCCGTGTCCGGCCGTGGTGTCGATGTCTGTGTCGGTGTCTGACCTGTCCCGATTCGTCGCTCGCAGCCGGCCTTGCGAGGGAGATGGCACCAGCTCTGCGGTGGCACGCTCTTCTTTGCATGCAGCCGCGGCACCAGCTGGCTTTTTCTTGTTCGTGGAGTCTTGCATGCACACGTAGTTGTGTTGTGTGTGGCGAGGGCCCTTGCAGGTCGCGTTGGCCCAGCTCCAGTCGGCAAAGGCGACGTCGGAATGGCCGGTATAGGTGATGGGGTCGGTGGTGGGTCGTGGTCTTGCCTGGCGGCAGTTCTGTAGCCCGGGATGCGGAGTCCCGCGCTCCGGTTCGGAAAAGCGTATCTTGTAGGATGACCACGTGTGGCTTCTCGTCAGCTAGTCGCTTCGATAGTTCGGTTATGTGCGCCTTGAAGCTGTTGCAATTGAACCGCATCAGCGGGATGATGCCTTGGTCTGTTGGCGGTCTGACTGGGCTTAGTTAGTTAATTAGTTATTGGGGTTTAGGGGCGCATCGACTGCACAGGTCATGCAGCGCCCATTGACTGGGTTTGCGTCCTGTCCGAGTATTGATCATGGGCTTTGTTTGTCTTGTATAGATCTTGGTCTTGTCTCTGCGTGCTTCTCGGCTGAGCAGGCTGGGTTGTCGAGTCCGTGGCCCTGTCTTGTCCATTGGGTCTCGGTGGCTGCCGGTGTCATGGTTGGGATCGGGTGGCCTACGGGGCCAGTGGCGCCTGCGGTGCCGCCGGTGGAGGGGAAGCCCGGGATGCAACAGTCCCACATGTTGTGCACTTCTAGTCCCCTGGAGCGCGCTAGGCGTCTTAGGTCCGCTTGCGACAGGCTTTTGCATCTCCTGTGACACCACTGGTCGCAGCCCCCGCGCAGCACAGCGCTATGGCAGACGTTTCCCACACATGCAACGCATGGATAGGTCCGCGACCCTGGGTTTGCTTCCACGTCCAAGTCCCTCTCGACCAGTAGGTGCAAGTGGGCCTCTTTCCCCCCTCTTGGCCAAGGTATTTTGTCCTTGTGATGCTACAAAAGCCTGTTTGTGTGTTGGCTGACATTGGCCCAGTTGAACGGTCACTTTGATCTTCGGTGGGTACGTGTTGTCGGATCACTGTATTCCCCCGGCTGTAGGTCTAGCAGAGGCGCCACCCCCAGCGTGAAGGGGTCTCCGATGGGGGCTCACCGGGTAAAAAGTTTTAGCCCAAAGAAATTTCGTCTTTTCGGATGGCATATGTCTGTCTCCTCAGTCCCATAAGATAAGTATATAAGCATAGCATCATGTGCATTTTTGGAATTGCAAACAATAATAGAATAACTTGAAAAGGGAGAATACTGGACCTAGGTTAATTTGTGACCATTTTACTCCATGACCTAATGCCAGAGATAGAAAATCGCAAATATTGTATCTCTTTTCTCAACTTTTTCTTCCAGGTTATGTCTCAGTCTTTTGATAACCAAAAAAGAGAGATTTTGGGTTAATTGTCCCAATTCAACCCTTGTAACCCCTTTTGATAATGAATCCGATGAAGTGAATGGTAAGTGTATCCCAATAGGTGGAGCATACTTATGCTAGAGTAGAAACCTATGGGTGAGGCTCATTGTTATTGCTGCTCCTTATGAATATCAGCCTGATTTCTACTAGAAACTGAAGCTGCTGTTTGTGTTTGCAACGGTTTTGACTTCATAACCGGCGTTGTCAACCAGGTGGCCCACCAGGTCTCGAAAATGGTCATATCTGGTCGCTTTATTGAAGCTGACCTTATTTGTTGGTACCTTGTCATTTAAACATTGTAATCGGTTATAATTAAATTACATGTTACAACCTGGCGATTTGATCATCATAATTAATGTTCTCGGATCCATGACTATTTTCATAATTTGATCTAGTCGGATTTTTTTTGCGGGAGCTCTATGAATAGATAGACTTTTGTATACCTTACCCACCATAAATCAGTAAAAAGAAAATAAACTCCGAATGTATTTTTTTTAAACTTCACATTACAAGACCGTGTGCAACGGAACCGGCGACACGGGGAAGCGTGCTATTGCCATGTGGAGTCTTCGGTGGACCGTCAAAGACTACGTCATGTGCGCAAAAGATGCATATGTATTTTGTGTGTCCAATGTTTCAAGTACCATACAATTCATTCTGACATCTGAATCTGAAATAGCTGTAACGATGGAATCACAACGATCGAATCGAATCACTGAACGAATCGCTTAGTGACATTTACCTCTGTACGAACCATTCAAGGTGCACACAAGCATCACGGGTATGTGCCCGCCAGCACAGCCCAGCTGTACCCTCATGGATTATCTAGGGACTTCGGGCATCTAGTGCTTGTGCTGAAATAATGGACATGCTTAAGTTCAGATTAAAAGATGATATGCCATGAATACACTGGTTTGCATTGTGCCAGTGGGATGTGAAGTGCTCGACTTTTTACGAAATATATGATAGTTGATAGTTTTGGATATTTAAATGTATCTTATGAAATAATGTGACCGAAACCGAAGTAGTTTGGGGTTATAGCGAAAACAAGACAGGGTGAGGAGTCAGACCCCCTCCTCATAAACGCTGTGTTAGGAGAGAAGCCATTGTGCTGGAAGATATGAGTCAGGTGTCAGTCGGCTTGTCTCGTTGAGCTGATTAAAATGACATGCCACAGGTGCTGTTTGGTCATGCAATTTAAAAGCTACCGCACTTGCCACCATATGGCACTTAAAAGCTACCGCACTTGCCACCATATGGCAGTGCATTCGAGGAACAAAGCTGGTTCAAGTCAAACTTTCAGCCAACCACAGCCGCAGTCTCGGCGTGTGGACCCCACCCGGATCCGCCAGTAAGCACCCCCACCGGCTCTTCACGCACGGCGGACCAGTCTGCCTGCTTGCATCAGCCGCGATCGCGGCGCGGAACCGTGTCTCTTCCCTCCCCCACCCCGGGGACGAGTGGTCTAGGGGTAAGATGCTCGTCTCGTAATCGAAAGATTGTGGGTTCGAATCTCACCTGTCGCTACCCTTCGCCCGCGACCAATCGGCGTGAGAGATTGGCGACGCTATATGACTCAACGGTCGACGTGTCGTAAAAACCAATAACCAACCAACCAACCTCCCCCACCCTGTCCGGCGCCCTGCCGCCTCGAGTGTAAGATATTCTCACGTTCTCAGGTGTAAATTTGGAGTGAACCACTACAGAAATTTAACAGCTCGGAGTCACACATGGTGCATGATGGCCGAAAGATGGACGAGCAATGTCCTCTGCAGGTGAGAACGTCAAAGAAGCATGCAACCAAACCCATTTATGTGTCGAATTTATGTTGTTTATCTGAGCTCAGTTTTTGAATGCTCGCATAGCTGATAATGTAAGGTGTATTCTTGCTGATCCCTGCTATATTCCGTTTGGAGGACCTAGTGTCATACATTTCATTCCATCTTGCAATGATTTGAACATGCACTCATTTCAATGAAGCCACTGTCAGCATGTGCACATAAAGAATGCATCGCACCCCTATAGCAATGTGTGCATGCCCTGATCGAGAGCTAGATGTGTATGCACCTGAACATGCTCGTTCCCTTTTGCGGTAGCCAATTTGGAGAATGACAAAACTGTTACACTCACGGTCGGTTGCAAAAGTTCAGTATGCTTAAAAGATCGGAGGACATTCAAAAGCTGCAGTGGTGGTGATTTCGAATGTGATATTCATGAAAAGGTTTCAATTTTTGTTCTAATCATGCCATTGTCTGATTTTGCTAATGTTTCAATCATAATTGATAAACGCTAGCATGGGCGCTGTATGACCATCGCAGTCGATGCGCCCCTAAGCCCAAATAACCAACCGATAAACGCTACCAAAAACGAAATTTAGCCATGTTTTTGTCACCTCATTATTTATTAAGTTAAGTTAATTATTTGTTAAGTTAAGTTAAGCTGGTGTTTCGGTGGCACGTCCTTTCCACGAAGTATGCCACGTGACTGCGTACCGTCGGCAGTCTCAGTGGCGGTACGGCGTGCGATTGATCCGCTGGTCCGTTAGATATTTCATGTACGGCACGTGTCGGAACGGCGCCGTCTGCTCCTACTCACACGACGCCAACCTGGCGCGGCCAACGCTGCCCTGCAAGTTCTACCAGTGTGGCACGTGCGCCTACGGCAACAAGTGCCAGTACCTGCACGAGACAGCGGACGCCAGCGGCAGCTCAACGCCTACCGGGGCGGCGGGCGCCGGCCGCACCAAGGCGCAACCAAAGTCACAGCCCAAGCCGGCCGCCAACACCGTCAACAGCCTTCGGTACGAGTGAGATATGGCTGTTGCGGGGTGGCGGTGCCGACTGGTGTCGGTGGCATGGTGAGCGCTGCTCTGTCTAGTCGTGTGAGTGATCTCACTGAAGACGTGGGGTGGCGGTGCCGACTGGTGTCGGTGGCATGGTGAGCGCTGCTCTGTCTTTAGTCGTGTGAGTGATCTCACTGAAGACGTGGGGTGGCGGTGCCGACTGGTGTCGGTGGCATGGTGAGCGCTGTCTGTCTTTAGTCGTGTGAGTGATCTCACTGAAGACGTGGGTGGCGGTGCCGACTGTGTCGGTGGCATGGTGAGCGCTGCTCTGTCTTTAGTCTGTGAGTGATCTCACTGAAGACGTGGGTGGCGGTGCCGACTGGTGTCGTGGCATGGTGAGCGTGTCTGTCTTTAGTCGTGTGAGTGATCTCACTGAAGACTGGGTGGCGGTGCGACTGGTGTCTGGCATGGTGAGCGCTGTTGTCTAGTCGTGTGAGTGATCTCACTGAAGACGTGGGTGGCGGTGCCGACTGGTGTCGGTGGCATGGTGAGCGCTGTCTGTCTTTAGTCTGTGAGTGATCTCACTGAAGACGTGGTGGCGGTGCCGACTGGTGTCGGTGGCATGGTGAGCGCTGCTCTGTCTTTAGTCGTGTGAGTGATCTCACTGAAGACGTGGGGTGGCGGTGCCGACTGGTGTCGGTGACATGGTGAGCGCTGCTCTGTCTTTAGTCGTGTGAGTGATCTCACTGAAGACGTGGGGTGGCGGTGCCGACTGGTGTCGGTGGCATGGTGAGCGCTGCTCTGTCTTTAGTCGTGTGAGTGATCTCACTGAAGACGTGGGGTGGCGGTGCCGACTGGTGTCGGTGGCATGGTGAGCGCTGCTCTGTCTTTAGTCGTGTGAGTGATCTCACTGAAGACGTGGGGTGGCGGTGCCGACTGGTGTCGGTGGCATGGTGAGCGCTGCTCTGTCTTTAGTCGTGTGAGTCATGCCACTTACGACGCGCTCCTGCATTCTCCGTTTTGGATTATACTAAAGGTGTTGGTGATGCTAATCTGCGATGTTTGTTGCGATGCCGTGTATGAACGTCCGGTCAGTTGGATGCCATTCTCCAGCTGTTTTCAGTCCACTAGGGTGCCTGTCTGCACCGTTAGGATGCTATTCTCAAGCCGTTTTCAGTCCGCTGTGGTACCTGTATGTCCCGTTTGGATGTCATTCTCCAGCTGTTTTCAGTCCGCTGGGGCGTCTTTATGTACCGTTCGGATGCCATTCTCTAGCCGTTTTCAGTCCGCTGGGGCGTCTTTATGTGCCGAGTGAGGGCGGTCTTTATCTGTATGTTCGGATGCCATTCTCCAGTCGTTTTCAGTCCGCTAGGGTGCCTGTATGTACCGTTCGGATGAGAATCTTCGATCGATCGTGAAAACACAACGCCAGTGCATCATCGGTGTATCCGTGTGCCACAGGCAGCCGATGAAGGAGCTGCGGTTGTGCGACATGAACTCTGGAGGGCGTGTGCCGGTGAACTGGGCAGAGGCGCCCGAGTTCGTGCCCAGCTCGGGTTGGTCATCAGGTGCGACTTGCCGACAGCCAGCACACCCCCTGAACAGCTGAAGCGTCACGCCATACGTGACCTGATACCACTTGCTGGTCACCGCTTGGTTGTTGCACATGAATCGGTGATACCAGAGCAAAGCTCCCGGGGTGGTGCCAGAATGATGGACAGCTGCTAGCTGCCTTGTTGCAGTGATATCAAGCACATCGCTGATTGGGCCTTGAAATCGCTTACACTTGTGACGGGTTTGCCAATCATTTGCATCTACATGGATCAAACATATGTACCCAGCACCAACAGTCGCTAGGTTGCAGCTTCTTGGTCAGAAAGGGTATTCGGCACTAACCGGCATTGATCAGGCTGATGTTAAGTGGTGACAAACGGCAATAGCCGACATGTCCCGAGTCTAATCCAACCTGAACCGTCTACACCGAACCTAACCTGAACCCTGCTGTCGCCAGGTCATAAGTCCGTGTCGCCGGGTTCCGAACACTGGTCGCCGTGTTCCGTGTGCCGCCAGATCCAGAGCTGTCCCTCTGTCGCCAGGTCATAAGTCTATGTGGTCGGGCCCAGAGCCGGGGGCCCCGTATGTACCGCCAGATCCAGAGCTGTCCCTCCGTCGCCAGGTCATAAGTCTATGTGGTCGGGCCCAGAGCCGGGGGCCCCGTATGTACCGCCAGATCCAGAGCTGTCCCTCTGTCACCAGGTCTGTGTGGTCGGGTCCAGGGCCGGGGAAGTCCGTGTGTACTGCCAGACCCAGAGCTGTTCCTCTCGCCAGGTCTGTGTGGCCGTGTCCAGAGCCAGGGGGGGGGACGTGTGCCGCCAGATCCAGAGCTGTCCCTCCGTCGCCAGGTCATAAGTCTATGTGGCCGGGCCCAGAGCTGGGGGCCCCGTATGTACTGCCAGATCCAGAGCTGTCCCTCTGTCACCAGGTCTGTGTGGTCGGGTCCAGGGCCGGGGGCCCCGTATGTACCGTCAGATCCAGAGCTGTCCCTCTGTCACCAGGTCTGTGTGGTCGGGTCCAGGGCCGGGGAAGTCCGTGTGTACTGCCAGACCCAGAGCTGTTCCTCTCGCCAGGTCTGTGTGGTCGGGTCCAGAGCCTGGGGGGGGGGTACGCACCGCCAGATCCAAAGCTGTCCCTCTGTCGCCAGGTCTGTGTGGCCGGGTCCAGAGCCCGGGGGGGGGGACGTGTGCCGCCAGATCCAGAGCTGTCCCTCTGTCGCCAGGTCACAAGTCTATGTGGTCGGGCCAAGAGCCGGGGGCCCCGTATGTGCTGCCAGATCCAGAGCTGTCCCTCTGTCACCAGGTCTGTGTGGTCGGGTCCAGGGCCGGGGGCCCCGCGTGTACTGTCAGGTCCAGAGCTGTTCCTCTCGCTAGGTCTGTGTGGTCGGGTCCAGAGCCGGGGGGGGGGGGGGGGGGCCGCCGCCAGATCCAGAGCTGTCCCTCTGTCGCCAGGTCTGTGTGGTCGGGTCTAGAGCCGGGAAGCCCCGCGTGTACCGCCAGATCCAGAGCTGTGCCTCTGTCGCCAGGTCCGGAGCCCCGCTCGTACGCGGCGGTGGTGCAGCCGGTCGGCTCGCGGCGCGACCCCAATGACCAGCAGCTCGCGCCACTCTGCCCGTACGCAGCCGTCGGCGAATGCAGGTAAGCGCCCAACCCCCTCATATTCAGAATTCACTCGACGCGGCTACCGAAACCAGTGGAACCCTGACTGAACAAAACCCTGATATGCTCGTCGGAATATTAGAGATAAAATGCATACGGCAACTTTGCCCCTGGCCTCGGTTTGCACAAGGCTTACCAATCTCCCTCCACTCCGAAATTCGCGACGCAGTCCTTACATAAATTCGTCTGGGATCCCGCAGACTAAAAACCAAGGCAAGTCACATGCTAGTCACATGCTGAAGGTGGTATACTATTCTGCTTGTGTGACCCCAGCCAGAGTTGAAAGTTAGCACCATTGTGCGGTTTTGATCCGTTTAGCCCATGGTTTGAACGACGATCATCAAGGTGGTTTTAGCCACATACGGGTAGAACTGGCTACAACTTATGCATGTTTAAGGCTTCTCCGGGCTGGTCCTCTCTGGTATGGAGTAACATGGCGGAACATGCGGAGTTAAATATTATATCATGCATTCTTTCGAACTACTTGAAAAGTAGGTTAATTGTGTGAGGGCTTTTGAGCTGATATATGATAGATACGTTCCATAAATAGGCAATACATTCCGTCAATTTGAGGGGTGCCTTTTTAGCTTGAGAAATAAATTGTGATTGCTGCTTGCAATGTGCTAGTAAATTCCGTTTTCAAATATGCCGCACAGTGGACGGGTTCGGACGAAGGGTCATAGTCCGGTGGCACATTTGCACATAGATGTATCTATATATGTATAATATTCATCATATATATAACACTGGCATGGTTGCGGCCAGGACACATTATCTACTGCCTTTTCTTCTCGCTACGGTAAGTAAAATGCTCAATTTTCGAAGGCCAGATGGCGCTGAAGCGCATATAACACTGTTGCACAACTTAACACCATTGTTGCACAACTCGGCCCATACCCACTAATCAGCTGTTCGTGAAACCTAGGAATATGTGTCTAGTATCCTTAAAGCTGGTGACATTTATAAAGCCAGTACTGGTGGGTACCTCACAAAGTCACAAACAAGATGGAACAGCCAAAACGTTCCAAGCCCATCGACCCTGGGCCGGTCGCCTGTTTACTGAGAGGGGGGTGGTTAGGGAAAGTTTAAAAAAAGGTGGTGGGTTGTTGTCTCCCCCTTCCTTCCCTTTTCCCCCCGCAAAATGGGGGGAAAATTGGGAACAACGTAGAGCCCTCACACTATGTACTGTCGCACTTGCTCCCATACCTGCTGTGCGGCGTACTTTCCCCAGCGGCTGGTGCTCGCTGTTGGGCACGCTGTGCTGCTCCCCTAGAGACTTGGCCACGCTGTCAGACAGTGCTGTGAAAAACGAGTTTTTTTTTGTAATTACCCTAAACCTCGTTTTTTTGGCGAAAGCCCATTTTCATTTCCTTTTTTGTGTTTTCTTTCTGCCCTGGGTTTTTCATGGCATGCTCGAAGTATCGATACGACGTCGCACATGCGATGCGTGCCAATGTGTATGCGGACTTATTGGTGAATTGTAACTGAGCTGCTAACCAACGCATATGACGTTCGGGTCAACATGGTGTCTTGTTGACAAGGAGAGTTGACTTGCTGCCAGAGTCGGAAATGCCGGGCCATTCTGAATTTTAGTCTTGGGAGAGAACAAGTGGACACATAATTATTACGCGTTGTCTGGTCAGCCGAATATCCTTGACCGGTGGCCAGGCTGCTGCCTGGTGTCGTGAGTCAGCAGGCCAGTCGGGTGGTAGCGTGCAGCATGGAATCACACGGCTACCTTTGTTCTCCGGAGAGCACGTGTAGAGGTGTCGAGGATTTACGACCCTATTTGTAGCTTCCTTGTCCGTGTCCAAGTCACGTACCTCTGTAACCCAGCACTATGTCAACATAGAGTTGTCAGTTCCCCAGGCTGGCAATTTGCTGGAAGCTACTCGAACATCGACCAGGAAATATGAATGGACATTACATTCGATGCTCAATGAAGTATGCAGTGCTTATTGCTGGTGTCTGTTTGTTGTCGATGCTGATGGTGCGAGCTGATGTGCGAATGCTGTTTCGTTTTTTTTCGCGCTGTGACTAGTGATGTTGTCAGGACGTCGCAAAGCGGACAGCTTTTAGGCATCAGGGAGTTTATTTTATGTTCCTTTCACTTCTTTCTTTCTTTACACATACATGACTGAGTTTGGTTGCCGTGTCTTTCATGTTGGTTCGCAGGTGAGCTGAAATTTGTCGGGTACTGTCTGGCATCGCCATCCGAGGTCGTTCGCCACAATTAATATGCGGTGACGTTTTATTTATGGGATACAAGGGCTTCTATGAAGAACATGATTGCTTATTATAAATTAATAATTTAATTGGGCAGGAAAATTACTCGCTGAATTCATATACAGCGCCTGTTTGTGTACCAGCGAAGCCGATGACGTTTCAGAGTCCCGTTCTCCTGAAGAAATCGCGGTCACGTTTCCCCAGCCTGATACAAGGCTCAGAAAAGTTGTTCATGGGACCGGCAGTCCATTAGTGAATGGTTAGAATCGCAGGGGCTCACTCAAGAAACATGGCCAAGAAAGAATGAATGGAGGTTTAAAAAAACAATATACTGGACGAAAACTTAAATGTGATCTTGATATAGAGTAACTAGGAAAATGAACCTTATGCTCATGATACCTCAATTCAAACAGTGTCCGAAAATCCAGTTTTGCTCTCAATCATCCACCCCCAAAGCCAGTGGGTTGTGTGTTTGCTCTTGACGATCCTGGTCCAGCGTGAGGTGACCGGGCCGCCCGTCCGCCGGCCAGGTACGGAGAGCACTGCGCCCTGCTGCACGGCGACGTGTGTGAGTACTGCCAGTGCGCGGTGCTGCACCCGCACGACCCCGACCAACGGCGACGACACAACGTCGAGTGCCTCCACACCCACCAGAAGGACATGGAGCACTCGTTCCGAATGGCCAAGTCTGTGGACAAGGCGTGCGGCATCTGCATGGAGTTGGTGGTGGAGAAGGTTGGTGAACACAGCTGAGCAGCAGCGGCACTGTAACAGGTGTTCGTGCCCTACAGATGTATACCATCAGTTACATGCTACTGTTGCATACATACATCTACGTACTGGATGTATGATGCTTTTCCTCTGACGTTCTGCTTTGTTATTGGGTAGGGTTCCTATTCCGCTTGTGCTGGGAATCTAGTGCGTTTTTGTACTAAATAAGCCATGTAATAGCATTTCATATCCAATCGGGAGTGCTAGATGATAATATGGGCATCATATTTCAGTATTCATTGGTTATTGTTCAAAGAGCGTTTTTAGCAAATGACTAGATTTTATAATTGAAACTGCTTGTGCTCTGGGAAAATGCTGGGTGCTTTATAAAAACAATTGTGCTCTGGTTGAGTGGACTGCAAAAATCTGAATGCAAATGTTAAGACCTTTCGGAAAGAGTTGTGAGACATTTCGTCACTTGGTATTTTATTGTAATTTTGGGCAACCGATTATTCCACCCAGAAGGCTAGATTTTAGCCGCTATGTATCCATCGGAACCAAGGCAACCTTAAGCTGAAATAATATACCCAATAACGAAGAGAGGGCGGAGGTATGGAAAGGTAGGATCGGCACGGAGAGCGTAAATGCTTTAATAACTACCAAAAATGTATGTCGGAGAGCCAGGGCTATCTCAGAAAATTAAACAGACAATGCATCCCAAATATAGTTCCATATCTGTCCAAAATGTCCTCGAACAATAAATGGTAAAATGGTCTTGTTTCCGATGTGTAGTATCATCCCCGAACGTTTTATTTGACGTTGTTTTATTGCTGTGTAATTCAGAAGGAGACAAGCGCCCGACGGTTTGGGATCCTGCCCAGCTGCAGTCACAGTTTCTGCGTGGACTGTATTCGCCAGTGGCGCTCCTCCAGCCAGTTCGAATCAAAGGTCACCAGGTGAGGCCTTCTGCGTGATCTGCATCCACCAGTGGCGCTCCTACAGCCAATTCGAATCAAAGGTCACCAGGTGAGGCCTTCTGCGTGATCTGCATCCGCCGGTGGTGCTCCTACAGCCAGTTCGAGTAGAAGTTAACCAGGTGAGTCGCGGACGCCGAGCCCACGTGTCGGTGCGGCTGATGTACACGGCGACAGGAGTCGTCAGTCTCAGATGTGACAGCGTGGTCATGTCCCAGTATCGGGGGAGTAGGTGGACCGTGCTGATGTACACGGCGACAGGAGTCGTCAGTCTCAGATGTGACAGAGCGTGGTCATGTCCCAGTATCGGGGGAGTAGGTGGACCGTGCTGATGTACACGGCGACAGGAGTCGTCAGTCTCAGATGTGACAGAGCGTGGTCATGTCCCAGTATCGAGTAGTGGACCGTGCTGATGTACACGGCGACGAGTCGTCAGTCTCAGATGTGACAGAGCGTGGTCATGTCATATCGGGGAGTAGGTGGACCGTGTGATGTACACGGCGACAGAGTCGTGTCTCAGATGTGACAGAGCGTGGTCATGTCCCAGTATCGGGGAGTAGTGGACCGTGCTGATGTACACGGCGACAGGAGTCGTCAGTCTCAGATGTGACAGAGCGTGGTCATGTCCCAGTATCGGGGGAGGGAGTAGGTGGACCGTGCTGATGTACACGGCGACAGGAGTCGTCAGTCTCAGATGTGACAGAACGTGGTCATGTCCCAGTATCGGGGGGGAGTAGGTGGACCGTGCTGATGTACACGGCGACAGGAGTCGTCAGTCTCAGGTGTGACAGAGCGTGGTCATGTCCCAGTATCGGGGGGGGGAGTAGGTGGACCGTGCTGATGTACACGGCGACAGGAGTCGTCAGTCTCAGATGTGACAGAACGTGGTCATGTCCCAGTATCGGGGGGGGAGTAGGTGGACCGTGCTGATGTACATGGCGACAGGAGTCGTCAGTCTCAGATGTGACAGAGCGTGGTCATGTCCCAGTATCGGGGGGGAGTAGGTGGACCGTGCTGATGTACACGGCGACAGGAGTCGTCAGTCTCAGGTGTGACAGACCGTGGTCATGTCCCAGTATGGGGGGGGGGGATGGACCGTGCTGATGACACAGCGACAGGAGTCGCAGTGTCCGTCTCAGGTGTGACATAGGGCATGATCAGGTGCCAGTATCGGGGGGGGAGTAGGTGGACCGTGCTGATGACACAGCGACAGGAGTCGCAGTGTCCGTCTCAGGTGTGACATAGGGCATGATCAGGTGCCAGTATCGGGGGGGGGGAGGAGGTGGACCGTGCTGATGACACAGCGACAGGAGTCGCAGTGTCCGTCTCAGGTGTGACATAGGGCATGATCAGGTGCCAGTATCGGGGGGGGAGTAGGTGGACCGTGCTTATGTACACAGCGACAGTAGTCGCAGTGTCCGTCTCAGGTGTGACAGGCATGACCAGGTGCCAGTATCGGGGGGGGGGGGGAGGAATCCACCGCCGAACACATGTGTCCTGCTGCACTTGTCAGTGACAATCCACGGCAGAAGTATCTGCACCGCCACACTGGTCGGTGACAATCCACTGCTGAAATTACAGTCCTGCCACACCGGTCGGTAGCAATCCACGGCCGAACGAGGCGCTGTATGACCAACGCAGTCGATGCGCCCCGAAGCCGAAACAACGAACCAACCAAACTACGGCCGAACGAGCGTGAGCGTCGTTGACGTGCGTTGACCCGGGTGTTCGGTCCGGCCAGAGGCTGTCCGGAGTGTCGGGTGCACAGCGACTTCATCTGCCCCAGCCGCTACTGGGTGGACGATTCGGAGGAAAAAACCAAACTCATAGAGGACTACATCACGTCGTGCAAGTGAGTGTCGCATTGCTGGTCGCCAGTATCGTATTGCTGGTCGCCAGGGTGTCGCATTGCTGGTCGCCAGGAGTGTCGCATTGCTGGTCGCCAGAGTGTCGCATTGCTGGTCGCCAGAGTGTCGCATTGCTGGTCGCCAGGAGTGTCGCATTGTTGGTCGCCAGAGTATCGCATTGCTGGTCGCCAGAGTGTCGCATTGCTGGTCGCCAGAGTATCGCATTGCTGGTCGCCAGAGTGTCGCATTGCTGGTGGCCAGTGTCGCATTGCTGGTCGTCAGTGACGACGGAGGCCCGCCACACTGCTGCACCACCCAGGTCGAGTCGTGTGGGGATCCATCAGCAGGGCACCACTCCTGACCTGCTGACTGCGTGATGACGCTACGAATCCTCGCCAATCATGCTCAGTCTGGCCATGCCTCTGCTGGCCAGTGCCGCTGCGATGGTCCCACTGCGGACGGTCACTGTGAGGTGCGGCACACTGCGACTGGGTGCTGGTGTGACGGCAGTCGCGGCTGCTCTCGATTACAACACTGACCCTGGTGTGACGCCATCTTGTTCCGTCACACCAGGTGTTGGACGGGGAGTTGTCGTTGAACAAGGTTCGGCGAAGTTCGTACGTCACGCTCTCCGGGTTTCACCGTTTGAGATGTCAGGCATTTCAGCTCCTGTGTAGCATCCGGGAGTGTAATGGGTAGACTTGCCAATATGCCGGGTTATTTCTCTAAAATAGTGGAAATGATGTTACCCGTTTTATCTTGATATTGGATATGCTTTGATGTGCACAGTTTGGACAATAACTACTTTCTTTAATTAAATCAGATTTTTAGTGGCGTCACGGCTCGATTGCTTTTTTTAGTTCGAGGGGGGGGGGGGAGATTGTCAGTTTACGTTCATTTTTCGGGGCGTTTGTTTGGTTGCCTATGAAATGTTCGGACCGGTCTGTGCCAGTAATATCACTATTGGTATCAGGCGTCTGCGAGTTAGAATATTAACTGGCGTGTGTCATGCCGGTTTCCCGCTTCCATTGGCTATGCTATGTCTGAAGTCTCGAGCGGTCGTGCACCAGCTGGAGCGGTCCTGTAACATGCTGTCCGTGAGCCCTTGTGTTTGTTCCCAGTCTACACCGTGCAGTGTATGCGGTTCGACCCCATGTGTCGGGCCAGGGTGGTCTTACTCCGAGGACACTGTCCCCTCAATCGCAAGCTATCCTCTGTTTACCCACTGCCATCCCCACACCAACACCTCCGTTAATCATTTGCACGTCGGCGACACCTACTTACCTCCTCTGTCGACAGCAACAAACCGTGCAAGCACTTTAACGAGGGGCGCGGCGAGTGCCCGTTCGGCAACAAGTGTTTCTACCGACACACATACCCGGACGGTCGGAAGGCAGAGTTGGGTCCACCGCGTCGCCGCCGCCGCCAAAACCATCTGACAGACACCGAGCTGATGACCGTGAGTGGCGCTCACCGGCCCTGTCGTGTTCCTCTGGCGGTGAGATCGTCCCACTGTGGTCTGGCGGTGAGACCGTCCCACTGTAATGTGGCGGTACCTCTGTGGTCGGGCGGTGAGACCGTCCCACTGTGGTGTGGCGGCATCTCTGCGGTCTGGCGGTGAGACCGTCCCACTGTGGTGTGGCTGTACCCCTGTTGTCTGGCGGTGAGACGGTCCCACTGTAGTGTGGCGGTACCTCTGCGGTCTGGCGGTGAGACCGTCCCTCTGTAGTGTGGCGGTACCTCTGTGGTCTGGCGGTGAGACCGTCCCACTGTAGTGTGGCGGTACCTCTGCGGTCTGGCGGTGAAACCGTCCCTCTGTAGTGTGGCGGTACCTCTGCGGTCTGGCGGTGAAACCGTCCCACTGTGGTGTGGCGGTACCTCCACTGGCAGATCTAGCCCACCGGTTGGGGGGGGGGCAACTTTTGGTTTTCGGCGTCAGCCCCCCCCCCCTCCCCCCTCCCCCAGTGGCGTACCTAGGAATTGCATCAGGGGAGGGGTCGAACGGATTTGGAGGGTGCCCATTCTCCCACTACTTTTAGTTAAAAGCACCGGATTTCGACCACTATTTGGTAAAGTGGCCCATTTAAAAAATAATAATTAATGACTACATAATTTCCTGTGTAGGGGGCCACAGCCTACCTCCACCGTTTCTAAGTTACCGGATTTTTGTTCTTCTTTACCAAAACGTTCACGGTCACGTTCAACGTCTTGTACCATGTCAACGTTCGTGCACGTGTACACACTGGTGGATCCGATTTTGTCAACTCTTGCTGTAAGCAGAACTTGAGCAGCATGGAACCCTCGATGTGTGTCAAAATCTACTATGCTACTATATTGGCTTCCAAACAATTATTTTTAAAAAATACCTTTAAAATTGGAGATTCTTTCATTCCGACGCTATTTTTTTACCTCAGCAAAGGTTACATTAGTTTAATTTAGTTCACTTCCGTTGGTTTCGGGGGGGGGGGGGCCAAAAGACACTATGCCCCCCCCCTTTTAAGCGTTTCGGGGGGGCATGGCCGGAATGGCCCCTCCCTGGATCCGCTAGTGGGTACCTCTGCGATCTGGCGATGAGACCGTCCCACTGTGGTGTGGCGGTCCCTCTATGGTCTGGCGGTGAGACCGTCCCACTGTGGTGTGGCGGTCCTGGTGTGGCGGTGATACCGTCCCACTGCGGTTGGCGATGAGACCGTCACTGTGGTGTGGCGATGAGACCGTCCCACTGTGGTGTGGCGATGAGACCGTCCACTGTGGTGTGGCGGTCCTCTATGGTCTGGCGGTGATACCGTCCACTGTGGTGTGGCGGTGAGACCGTCCCACTGTGGTGTGGCGGTGAGGTCCCATGTGGTGTGGCGGTGAGACCGCACTGTGGTTGGCGGTCCTCTGGTTGGCGGTGATACCGTCCACTGTGGTGTGGTGAGACCGTCTGTGTGTGGCGGTCCTTATGGTCTGGCGGTGAGACCGTCCCATGTGGTGTGGCGGTGAGACCGTCCCACTGTGGTGTGGCGGTCCCTCTATGGTCTGGCGATGAGACCGTCCACTGTGGTGTGGCGATGAGACCGTCCCACTGTGGTGTGGCGATGAGACCGTCCCACTGTGGTGTGGCGTTCTTGGTCTGGCGGTGATACCGTCCCACTGTGGTGTGGCGGTGGCCGTCCATGTGGTGTGGCGGTGAGACCGTCCCACTGTGGTGTGGCGGTCCCTCTTGGTCTGGGGTGATACCGTCCCACTGTGGTGTGGCGGTGAGACCGTCCCACTGTGGTGTGGCGGTGAGACCGTCACTTGTTTGTTGGCGGTGAGACCGTCCACTGTGGTGTGGCGGTGAGACCGTCCACTGTGGTGTGGCGGTCTTATGGTCTGGCGGTGAGACCGTCCCACTGTGGTGTGGCGGTGAGACCGTCCCACTGTGGTGTGGCGGTGAGACCGTCCCACTGTGGTGTGGCGGTGAGACCGTCCCACTGTGGTGTGGTGGTGAGACCGTCCCACTGTGGTGTGGCGGTGAGACCGTCCCACTGTGGTGTGGCGGTCCCTCTATGGTCTGGCGGTGATACCGTCCCACTGTGGTGTGGCTGTGAGACCGTCCCACTGTAGTGTGGCAGTCCCTATGTGGTCTGGCGTTATTGGCGAAGGTACTGCTCCCGAATTTGTGCAATGGCTTCGACATGTCGTGTGTAGCCACTTCCCACCATACATTGTCTGGCTTCACAGTTCGTATGTGTGTTGGTTTTGCATGGCCTGCTTGCTGTACGACGACGGTGGATGAACTGTACGGCGGTAGATAGTAGTGTCCAAAATTCACATGTTTGGGTGGAAGATGGCAACCAACCAGGGATAATTTTCGACTCCTCCCTGCCTCCTCTCCCCCAATCTTTTCGATTGTTTCCCTCTACCAACTTCACCCGCTCCTACAATCGATGTACCAATGAAACTGAAAAAAAATCCAAGAATCGGGAACAGGTGTGTTGACGATATTTTTTGCAGCCTTTGATGTGAAGGCGGACTAGGTCTTGTCTAGAAAACCATATGTTGATCAGGAATTTTGTGGCCCACTTCTTTTGCTACTTTCGTTTTCCACTGTCATGCCATCTTGCCACGAATAGTATCTCGCTCTGACTGTGACGTCCAAAGTTGAAGATATATTTCGAGTCACTGGGGAAGAGGGCAGTGTCCTGAAATTGATCTTTTGCAGAGCGGAGGGGGAGGAGGGTAGTGTAAAAGAAGGTAACTGATGTTAAAAAAAACGTGCAGATGTATACGGATAATGCCTATTGATGAGTTACATTATATGGCCTTTGCTGATTGTTTGCTGGTGGTGGTGATGTCAGTAGTGTATCTGCTGCCTTTATCAGTCGACAGTGCTGCTTCCAGGAGCCATATATACTTTTAAGGATACAAATTTCACTTGTAGCCTGTAGAAGAAGAGAAAAAAAGTTAAAATGGTACTTAGTGATGTCAAAAAGAAAAAGTGATGCCCAAAACAATTGTTATTACATGTGGTTCTCCACTCAAATTTCAGAATTCCAAATGCCATCAAATTCTGAGAGGATAATTATCTCGTTTAATTTATGATATCAGAACTCCCTCTTCTACTTCTAAGCTTATGGGTACGTAATTTTTAATTGTGAATAACAAGGGGAACAAATCGAATGAGGAATTAATACAAATCGAATCTAAGAGCGGGCGGTGTAGCCCCTGTCTTCTTTCATAGCTATGCAGTGGAATGAAAGTTCGGCTTTCAGAACCCAGATGTTTAGGCATGATCAAAGAGCAGTACGTCTTCGTCATGTCATTGAGAAATAGCACGATTCAAACTTCCAAAAAGAAGATGAAGGGATAATTTTCTGAAGACGATAATATTCTGTGCACATAAATCAAGGACGAGTATGTTTTTCTAACCCTGTTTCCCTTCGCCTTTTTGCGTGTTCTACTAATTGATAATCGATAATGAACTTCACCTGACCTAATATGACTCGACGTGATGTGGATGGTCTCGGTCCTCACGAAGCAGTCGCTCCATTCCTCCTCGCCCTCGACCATGTCCAATTGTCCCATCGTCGATTGTCCTCGCCCACGATTTCGAGCTACTGTACTGTACACCCGAGCCACTGTTTACCGACTTGTGCCCGTGATGCTGCGCAGTCGGTTGGCGGTACGTGCTGTTAGTGTGTTTATGCCAGAGTGTGGCACCACATCACATCACCTACACCAGTTCAGACCCCTGACCGTTGGCCATGCCGTGTTATGACATGACATGACATGACCTACACCAGTTCAGACCCCTGACCGTTGGCCATGCCGTGTTATGACATGACATGACATGCCCTGACCTGGCCTGACTCGACCAAATATGCCACCAGGACGTGATGCTGAGCGACTTCCTGAGCGATGAGATGCGCGTGTTGGAAGACGAGGACATCTCCGAAGCGCTTATCTTTCTGGATCAGATGTTCGTTCCGGCGGACATGTTCCCCTCCGACTCTGACGACGAGTGACGTACAAACGAGGCTGTCCGGCCTCGCCCCGTCTTTCCGTTGCACGCCTGCCAGCCGGGCGGCTGGCGGTTCGCCGGCGGGCCCCGCTCCTGCCGCACAACTGCCGACACGTGGGCTCCTCCGGCACCGGCCCGCTGCCTGAGGTGGCGCTGGCCGACGGCCGAGCCGGCTCTCTGACGCCGTCCGCCGACTCCGGGGAGCCACCATACCAGACGGCACTGGGCAGCGGTGGCCGTGCTCTTGGCTAGCAAATTCGCACAGAATGGGTCGTAGGTGAGCGCGAGGCGCCAGCTGGACTGGGTGCTGTCTACGCCAGTACGACGCACCGCACGCACAGTTCGCGGCTTTCCTCAGTCTGAAGTAATGACGAATAATCGACGTTCGGCCGGTGCGCCCTACAGCCCGAAAAACAACCAACCAATCAATTATGTTATACACGAGCCTCGCTACCTCGCCGCCAATCCTGAGCCTCGCATTCTTCTGGTTCGTTACTTAAAGCATGACTCTGAATCGTTCGCGTGTTTGCTTGTGTTCATCCGGCCAAGAAACGATATTTTCCTCCGAGTGCTGGCTGGTCGAATGGTGTAATTGGCTCGCGGCGTGATTTTCACTGTACTTGGGTAGGTGTCTGCACTCGGTGGTTCATCGTTACCTGCTTCCTAATATTCCAGTATTTTGCGTGTACTATCGCTGCAATATCGATGTGACATCGTTTCCTCTCATTGGTCAACCTCGACCTGCGATCAAAAACACAGTCTTAACGTTTCACAATTCGCTTGGCCTAAACGCCGCAGATGATGGATGGTATATACTCTGATGAGGTATAAACGCCGTGTACTCTGATGCTAGCGCTGAATGGGGCAAGACGTGTAAATAGAGACTGTACTATCAAAACCGCCATACTTTCAAGTAATCATCAAAATGTTGCTTTGTAGCACAACATGCTATTGACGCCGTTTCGGTAGGCTGTGGTGACTGGCGGTCAGTGTGTGGACTAGGAACGGATGGAGTGGCAGGTCAACAGCGACTGCACGCAAGTCCATAACCAGCTTGTAGTGTGGATGGGTGGTCCTACCGAGTTGTGGAGTGCCTATGTTTTACGTGATTGCATAGTCAGAAGGCCGTAGTTGGTTTTAACCCGGTTTTATTCCGTCCTTATTGGTGTAACCTGAGCTAGATCGCTGTCTGCTAGTCTACTTGGCACTAAGCCGGTCGTTTTACCCCCGATAATCCGAAAGGTCAGTACCAAGACCGATGCTCGATTCCGATGATCTAGTGTGTCGACATGAAAACAACTATCTCAATTACATTGGCGTGCGTTTGTGAGTCAGCCGCGTCAACAGTGGAAGCATTGCTGACTAGTCTGGACCAATGACGACATGTAGTTAGTGTTTGCGTGAGGAGTCGCGATTGCTCAGTCGGTAGGGTGTTGAACTTTTGATTGTAAGATTGCGGGTTTTATTCCCACAACCGGCCTACTGTCTTAACAGTCGAGTTGATGGCCATTAGCAGAGCCCTTGCATACATCGAGGTCGCCGACGAGGATTTTCATGTAATTCTGATCGATTTTCTGAGCAGTCATCATTTCGTAGTTTTAACAACATGTTATTGTACGGGGCATCTTATATCAACTTGCTTCTCTACGTCGTATGGGAAAACAAGTAACGCTTTGCTGGATTCCAGCACATGTCGGAATCCGTGGTCTTGAGCTGGCCGACCAGGCTGCAAGGCGCGCAGCACAACCACCTAGTAGTCGCGTACTTCCACTTCCTGCCAGTGACCGCTGCCCAATTATCTCAACATTTATTATCATACAGTCGCATGGCAGATGGGACCAAGTGGAGTTCGACAAATTAAAGCAAATCAAACCACACTTGCGCTGTGGCCCTCGTCCTTCAGCGAAACTAGAAGGGACGAGGTGGCCGTCTGTCGTCTCAGAATTGGTTACACGCTAGCAACACAGGTGTTTATTGTGCGGGGAGAAAGGCCGAAATATGCGAGGTGTAACGCCGCGCTGACTGTGCACCATGTGCTGGTGGCGTGCCCAGCATATACAGTAGAACGCAGGCGGCACTTCGGATATAATGCGAATACTCTGAGTTTGGTGGACTTACTGCGAAATAATTCCCGATTTATACTCAACAGAGCAATTTTGGACTTCCTTAACGCAGGTAGGATTTCAAGTAATTTATGCACCTGTCTAGCTGATAACTTGCTTCCCCAGATATCTTCTATTCGGATGTGACAATCTGACGCGTACTTAAGCTAGCATGTTATGAGTGCAATATAATCCACATGGGTTGACGCACCACCCAAAGCCCCAATAATCAATCATTGAACCCACAACCGGCGGTATTTCTGAGTCCCCTGCGACCAATCAGAGTGAGAGGTCGGCGACACTATATGACCTAGCACAACCTCGCCTTACAACCTACCCAACCTTGCAATGAATGCGTTGTAAAACAACCCGTGTTTTTTTTTTCAAAGAGAGATTTGTAGTACAAATCTAGTCATGGGCGCTGAATGATCTACCATGGTCGATGCGCCCTAACACCCTAATCACACAAATCTAGTCCGGGTAGTTTAGGAGAAAAATATGGCCAATTTTGCATCCATCTGGTACATTTTGATTGAAAGTAAAATAAGGTGAAACTTTTGGCCCACATTGACAAGGAATGCTGTACTTTTAATACAAATTAGATATATTATATCTCAAACTTTTCGATCATGGATCATGTTCAAGAGTGACTCTTGAAAATGATCCATGATCGAAAAGTTTGAGATCTAATACATCTAATTTTTATTAAAAGCACAGCATTCCTTGTCAATGTGGGCCAAAACGTTTCACCTTATTTTACTTTCAATCATGGCAGGCAAGGAAATCGTCCATTTCTTCTCACAATTAAATGGTACATTTTGGTTGCGTTGGAAATATTCGAGATTGTCAGGGTTTGCCCTGAATTCAGGTAGTTCGTTCGTCGTCCGGAGGCTTCGTGTTCTTCTCACATCCGGTTTCCAGCAAAAGTCTTGCCTCGCTGGTGTGTTCCCTGTACAGCACTCGCCGCCACTGAAATCACTCGCTCTCGCGCACAGCAAGGGGGAGGAGGCAAGGAATCGTGCCGGGGCTTAGGCAAATTTGACTGGGGCCCAGGAAGATCACGCTGGAGTCCACAAAATATGGCGCCTGGACCCCAAAATCCGTGGCAAATCCGAACAAAATGAAGCCGGAGCTGCGTAAAATCAACCCGCACCCGGAAAGCTGGGCCCCGAATGCGTCGGACCCCGGAAAATCGCACTGGGGCTCAACAAATTGCATCAGGGACCGAAGTACATGAAGCCGGGGCTTCAAATAATTAAGCTGGGCCAGGGGAGATTGCTGCGGTCCAGAAGTGACGCCAAAGACATCGAGAAAAACGCATCGGGCGCCGAAGAAAGGTGCTGGATGACGAAAAAATGTGCCTGTGGCCCAAAAGTCGCAGACCCAAAAATATTGCGCCGGAGGCTACCACAAGTATAGCCAGAACCCACTTACCCCCCCCCCCGAAACAAAATGCTGGGACCCGGCAAATCGACCCGGGCTGAGAAAAAAAACATCAGGAGACGTACCGAAAAATCGCACCGGACACAAAAAAAAACACCGGAACCCAGTGGCTTACCGAAGGACTGGCAAGAGGGGCAATTTCCCCTGAGAGGTGATGGATCTCAAAGAATCGCGCCAGGACTGCGAAGAATTTCGCCCAGGCCCCGAGAAATCTCATTGGGACCCGCCGAAAAATTGCGCCGCTGCTGTAAAATTCGCACGAAGACCCGAATAAAATGAAGCTGAGCCCGACAAATTATGTAGCGACCCCGAAAAATCGATCTGGACCTGAAATAATATCGGACCTTGCGATCTATCTATATATCTAAT
The DNA here is from genome assembly GCA_034440615.1 of Ashinkailepas kermadecensis. Taxonomy (NCBI): domain Eukaryota; kingdom Metazoa; phylum Arthropoda; class Thecostraca; family Neolepadidae; genus Ashinkailepas; species Ashinkailepas kermadecensis. The sequence goes on from JAOTOM010004827.1 coordinate 296,568, forward strand.
CCATCAATCAACCTTGCAATCTATGCGCTATAGAAATTAGTCATGACAAATATAATTTACTCAGGTTTCAAAAACGCGTCGGGGCTCTAAAACGGTGTTAGGTGGCAGCCTCTGCAAAAGAAAATTAAGCTGTCACTAATTATTTTATGACAACATTAAAATGGGCCACTTAAAAAAGCAATAGTGATCGAAATCCGTTGACTTAAAAATGGGTAGGTTTGGCTACCCTCAAATTCGCCCCCTCCCATTTACACAGATATTGGTACGTCACTGGTAACACCGCACACATGCACAACTCGTCACCAACATCTAACGTCCGTTGGGACAACTCCCAGTGCACTCTTCATACGTTTGTGTCGTGTGTGTCGATAACGGTCGGATCTAGAGGAATGGTCAGCCGATATATGTTTGTGCACCACTCAGAGGGGGGGGGACCGGGAGCCAAATTTGGGACCAATCAATTTATTAATTAATAAGGAGAGCGAATGAGGAGAATGAATGTGTGTTAGGTAGCTTTAAGGACCAGCGGAAACCGCTTTGGGCAATTATGATACTATTAGCACCCAAAGAGCCCCAACTGGAGGCAAGCCTTTCAGACTACGGAAACATTTCATACTCATTAATTTTCTAATACATTGTATTCATTCTATTTTAGTGAGTGGCACTCACTTGCCTAAATGGTGTTCCCAAAACTTTGACCTCGCACACCATATAGATACATGTGAGGGAGGGTAGCCACACAACACCAAGCCGGCTGGGGCTGGGGGTATGCATGGTGGAGGTGGTGGGGAACCAAGCACAACACCAACACACTGGTGCTAAAAGTAAAGGAGAGATGCAGCCTAGTTTGGTTTGGTTGGTTCTCTTTCACACAACCGAAGAGAAGCCCAGCCGCAATAACAGCCATCACAGCCCCCCCCCCATACATCTCGCACCTTGCCGACGGCAGAGAACCCCCCCCCTACATATCACAAACGAAGCCCCAGTAAAGATTCAATGACATCACAAGTTAAAATTGCAAGCCATGGTTGTTTTTCTCGAAAACAGACATACCCACCACACATACAGGCATATGCCTGGACGTGTGGCGGGCATCCAACGGAATGGATTAGGAGCGCGACGGTGTTTGTATAATAATAATTGTATAATAATAAAACAAGTTTATGTATGCTTCGTCACAGTTGCCATTGTAAATACATTTAGGTATCCGATACTAACTGTTTTCCGGTACCACCGAATCTCCCCTGCCTTGCATATGCGACTGGCCAATGCTCATAGCTGTTTACAAATCTGACTTAGCTCCTCCCTTCCCCCGGGTGCATCCCTGACTCCGCCCCTGCCGATTCCCTTCAGAGAAGCCTGCCAAACACCGCACGCGCGGCGCAATTCAGTGTGGCACGTGGTTGGTGTCCGTGCGGTGCGCGCGGTGGAGTCCGATAACGCACAACTGCTAAGGATCTTGCTCAATAACAGAGCAGTGCCGTAAACACACAGCTCTACGTGCACTAAGTCCAGTCGCGCGAGTGAAAGCAAGGCGTGCGCCAGGGCAGGCCATACGTGAAGCGCGCGATGTGCACGCATCCGGATATGTGACCCTGGAGGTGAGGTGCATGACCCGGCTGTCCCGGAGCGACTGCTGACGAGAGTGAGCCCGAGAGGAACAGGTCGTGCACACGGCCTCGTGGTGACCTACGAGTGTGCCAGAGAGCGCAGCCCACCGATGACTGCCGAGATGTTTGAGCGAGAGGCGGCATGCTCAGACATCGAGACATCCCTCCTGCGGCAGCACGGACCGTCGGACACGTACGGCACGTGTCTCGACCACCAGCCACCTCCATCGGCGCCGACGCCTGCAACGTCGACGTCGACTTTGCACAAGGCCACCGCGTTCACTCGCGAGCAGAAGATCCTGCTCGGCTGCCTCGGCACGGGCAGCCTGCTGGGCGGCTGCTTGGTGGCGCTGATGATCCCCTTCTTCCCGGTGGAGGCGCGCGACCGCGGCGTGTCGCAGACCGTGACGAGCGCCGTGTTCAGCTGCTTCGCCGCCACCCAGCTGGTGGTGTACCCGCTGACGGGCCGACTGGTGCCGCGACTCGGCGTCTCGCGCTCCTACTGCCTCGGTCTGGCCGTCGCCGGCGGCTCGACCGTGGTGTTCGGCGCGCTGTCGTGGCTCGCCGACACGCGCGCCTTCATCGCCGCCAGTTTCGCGACCCGCATGGTCGAGGCGGTGGGCGTGAGCATGCTCAACACGGCCAGCCTCACCATAGTCGCCAACCGGTTCCAGGAGCGCACGAACACGGCGGTGAGCGTCATCGAAACATTCACCGGCGTCGGCGTTTCGCTCGGCCCGGCCATCGGCGGTGGCCTCTACTACGTGGGCGGCTACGGACTGCCGTTCTACGTGCTGGGCGTGCTGATGCTGGCCACGGCCGGCGTCACGCTGGCCGTGATGCCGTCCGTCGGCCGGCCGCAGCGTCACAGTGACCGCGTGGTGTCCATCCTGCGCGCGCTGGCCGGCTCCGGCGAGGTGTGGCTCTGCTGCCTGGTGCTGCTCACCGTGTCCATGAACTGGACGACCATCGACCCGGGCATCGGGCCGTACGTGTTCGCCGCCATGGGCATCACGCCCTCCCAGCTGGGCCTCTTCTTCCTGGTGGCCACCGGCTCATTCTCAGTGTTCGGCATCCTCTGGGGTCGGGTCCACGACCGCATCCACAACACCTACCTGCTGCTGACCCCCTGTCTCGTGATCGCCGCTGTCGGGCTGCTGCTGCTGTCGCCCTCGCCCCTTCTGCCACTCCAGCCGTCCTGGTGGCTGCTGGGCGTCGGCATGACCGTCAAAGAGCTCGCGCAGGGCGGCGCATTTATCCCCTTGTTCCCCAAGGTCCTGCACGTGTGCATGGCGCGGGGACTGGAGGACACAGTCGCCACGCATGCGTTCGTGTCGAGCGTGTTCTGGGCTGTGTTCTCCATCGGCAACGTGGTCGGACCGATGGTGGGCGGGGTCATCATTGACGCGTCCAGCTTCCCGGTGATGACCACAGTGTTGGCCGGCTGGACACTGGCTGTGGCGGCTCTCTCGGCCGTCCAGGCTGCGCGGCTGTGGTTCCGGCATTGACTGACATCAGCGACAGTGGTCACCAACCGGCCTGACCTTCTCTTGTACGAGCGGTTGGAGCAACGTTACCCCTCGTAACCTTCACGGCAGTACATTTTCCGCCGTATTATGGGATGGTGTTATTATGTTTGGGTGTCAATAGGTGAGGAACCTGCTTCACCATGATCCGTAATGACAATAGGTTCGGAGATCGCCGTACCACGACCCGATTCGTAATGTGCGTGCGGTGCTCGCATCGGCGTGCCACGAGTATCCTCAGTTACAGGAAATGTGGGGCAATATGTTTTAGTGCATGCTCATGCTACGGACATTCTTGTGAGCTCTTGTATTCATTCTTGCAATGTGATGCATTCAAATGGAATTGGAAACTGGTCCATCCAATGCGAAAGATGTGTGTGCATGACATGATCCCACACCATTCGTAAGTCACCTGCACGGCCAAAGAGAGTGACTGCACCATCTGATTGTGTTCACAATGCGCTAGTTTGCAATCTTCATGTCTGCTTTCTGAGGGAGTTTTTTTCACTCTGAAAGAAGGCAGCACTCGCACGTCTTAATGTACACGTTGAAGCGTACATTCCCTCTGATACTACCTCATATGCTAGCTTCCACAGCTTCCAGAAGCCCGTATAGCGTTCACTTTGAGCCAATTATGTTTCCTGGAGTTTGTTTTTGGCTACCTACTCCACGATAAGCGAACCTTGAGGTACACTAAACCGTGGTGTTGGCTCAGAGGGTGATTAATTTACAGCATAAACAGTGTTTCACTACAACAATTTGAGCGTGAAGGTACAATCGGTCACGAATTATGGTCCGGTTTACCTTTACTATATGGCTGGGCACCAGGAACATAGGCCGTGTCACTTTACAGCAATCATTGACAGGGAAGACTGCACAGCTTCACAGCCATTTGTTGGCAATATCGTCTTTGAGTTGACCGTAGTTATAGAGCCTCGGACTGACCTGCTGAGTGTAAGCCTTCGAAGCTGCAGCAGATTGGGTTGTAATCCTAATGGTCAGTTGTGGCGTGCGGTAAAATAATCATACCACCAACAGTACACAAAAATCAGCTAAGCTGTATGTGGTTTACTGTATATTGAGCCATGACATATTTAATTATAATGTTTAGAGCACTCTCCTACCGCTCGTGGTTGAAATAAAGTGTTATACTCACGATTGGTTTGACAATGCTATCATCCACGTGAATTTGATGTTTTACAGCCAGCGCAGTTGTGGGGAATAAATAGCAAATGGACTCCCTGAAAAAATCAGTACATTCAGACACGACATAATATAAAGGTCATTGCGCCGTACGATTAACACTCGCCGTGCTATTAAGACATAATGTTCAACTACGGTTTTGCAAAAGCACCGGACCGAATATGAACCGTATTATCTGGCGCGTGCTAATATATATTAAACCACGAGTAGGTGGAACTTTTTTATTTAAACCAGGAGACGAAGGAGGGTGGTTTAAATATAATGCGTCCACTCACGAGTGGTTTAACACGCGCACTGGAGGGTGGGCGAAATCCGCCCACCCCTCCGGTTTTTCGCAAATAACTGCAGATTTTACCGGTCGATATACGCGATTTTCGGTGTACCTGCTTAAAAATGAACGGCGCGTCGTTTAAAGTAAGAAAAATGGAAATCGCCCGAAAATTTTTCAAGTTAGGGGCCGCTAAAGTCAAAAAATGTTATAGCGCCAGACCACAAAAATCGGCGCAGATGCGCTCCCAGTATACTGACAAAAGGGAAGTGTTCTCGGCAACACTAGGGACTTGTTTGATGCATATTGATATGCTGTATAGTTTCAAGTTCATGTTAGGTCACCAAGGTCAAGTCAGGTCAAGTTCATGACAGGTTAATGGAATCAAACTTGATCAACTGGAATTTTGCCATAAATGCACTACTGGTTGTCATTTGTACTGTTTGTCATTGCGTTTCCATACTTTATTCATGTACTTCACTCCTTTCTTCACGAAGCCGATTGCTCCGAGCTGCCCGACGGAGCAGTCGGGCGGGCGGCCGGTTCCGGTAACTGGAACAGGTAACTGACATGATAAAGTGGTGCTATATAGGTGACCTGAGGTCAAATGTTGGGTCTATGATCTGCATTGCATCATTAGTAATGTCCAAAACATCATTGATGCCCATTTTTGAGCATTTAAACACAATCACAGCGATCCATAACAATGACAGCCAAGCCACGCAAAACCGGATTTTTTTTCTCCAATCTGACCTCATTTGACCTTGAAGATATTGACCTAAGGTCACGAAACTTGCACACAATAGAGTTCACTACCGTTCCCATCAACCCTGCGAATTTCGTTCCTCCAGCTTTACTAGAAGCCGAGATCTTAGGGGAAAACCCAGTTGTCAAATGTCAAAACCCAGTTCCAAATTCGATCGGCACTCGGTCCGTCCCCACGCCAAACCAGATCACGAAGCGGTAATCACCGTAAGATGTTCGGCGGGAGCGTTGGTAACAGATCGGCGTCTGGTGATGGTCTGTCCTCCCGAGGGTCCTGTCCCGGGGTATTTATTCACTCATGTGTCACGGCCTCAACCGGTAGAACCCTCACCATTACCCGCACCACCGACATCCTCTCCCTGGGGAAGTGAATGCTCAGCCACAGGGGATACCTTTTACCTCCCACCTCATTATGCTAAAGCTACCCATATTGAAGTACCCCCTTTTGATGCCCGAACTCTCTTAGTCAACCACACGTTACCAATTTGGCGTCCTCGTTGGACACGATCCCTTCATCGAATAACCACGTTGAATGTCACAGATCTTCCCGCTATTCACATCGACGGCATCCCCGCTTCTACCTATTTCGATGATATCGAAATGCAACCTTTGGAACGAACACGGGACCATCTCCCCTCGGCCAACAATCGTTCTTGGCTTTTGATTTTGTCCCTCGGTGTTTTCTCCGCCATCACTTTGGTCCTATGCATCAAAGTATGCTGCCCTGGACGGCGTTTCGCTTACCGCTTCCCCCGAGCGTGCAGGCTTTTTCCGGTAGTATATATACATAAGTGAATAAATACCCCGGGACAGGACCCTCGACAGGGCAGACCATCACCAGACGCCGAGCTGTTACCAACGCTCCCGCCGAACATCTTACGGTGATTACCGCTTCGTGATCTGGTTTGGCGTGGGGACGGACCGAGTGCCGATCGAATTTGGAACTGGGTTTTGACAAGTCGTGGTTGTTTCAAGAGCCTGTGTCCATGTGTTGCTGAATACCAACGCGAGGTCCAGACGTATCACCGCAGCGTTTTACGGACTGACTATCCGATGAACCGTCGCAGCCGCCAGCACACGTCTATCTCTTCTACGACGCCGGACACACGGGCCGAAATAACCAGACTGTCACAGTGGTGCCGAGACCTGCAGGCAGTCCTCGCCCAGACTCAGCAACCGCAACGAGGACTGCACATCGGCCTCTCCGTCCCCATCGAACCAAGCGCCAAGGCAGGTCAGTGGGTATCGGCTACCAACCTAGACTATATCACCCACGGTAGCTGCACCTGCTGGGACCTCCTCATCCCAGTAGCCGAACTCCGAACTACCTACTCGGGCATTGAAGACAGCCTCTGTAGCTACCACAGGAGCTACTGGGCAAACCTCCGTCGCGACGGACACTTCTGCCACTGCCATACCAATACAGCCTACAAGTACTGCTTTCAGTGCGGCTACTGCCGGTAAATCCACAGAAAGTCCAAGTCGTACAGTCATTGCCAGCTCCGACTACGGTCCGTCAGGTCAGAAGCTTTCTAGGCATGGCTTCCTATTACCGAAAGTACGTTCCCGAATTCAGCAAAGTTGCAAGACCCCTAACGGCCATGACAAAGAAAAATGCCAAATGTAAATGGACTCCCGAAGCGCAACAGGCCTTTGACACGTTGAAGAACAGTTTAGTCACAGCTCCAGTGTTGGCTTTTCCAGACATCTCCAAGCCTTTCAAGTTGTATACCGACGCATCCCAGTACGCTCTAGGCCAGTGGATCTCAACTTTTTGATGTGGCGACCCCTGTGTACCCGGAGCGTCGCGCCGCGACCCCACATTCTGTATTTTTTATTATAGTGTTCTGTATTTTGTTACTTGCGAAGCATCACTCATATTGCTCGCGACCACACCAGAAGGGCCCCGCGACCCCAGCTGGGGTCGCGACCCCTAGTTTGAGAACCACTGCTCTAGGCGCTGTACTTACTCAAGAACAGGATGGTCAGGACCGAGTCATACAGTATGTGTCGCACCAATTCTCAGATGCCCAACAAAAATGGCCAACCATCGAACGCGAGGCTTACGCGATTATTTACAGCTTAGGTAAACTCCGCCATATTGTCGTAGGAACACAGCTGACCGTGTACACAGATCACAAGCCGTTGAAACACCTATTCACAAGTTAAATGAAAAACCCGCGCATACAGCGTTGGGCTATCATGCTAGGCGAATACGGATGCAAAATTAAATACATTTCTTGACGCCAAAACTACACTGCCGATGCGATGTCACGCCTCGCGAACACGCCCAAAACCGGAGACCTGGCAGACAATGAACACTTAGATTGGAAAGGCCCCGATGAGGAAATTACGTAGTCGACAATGCATACCAGTCGGAATCCGAGTCCGAAGGTGAAGAGATGATGCCCGTCCAGACGAACAACACAAACCCCGCTTTACCTAGCCTGCCCGACCTCAAACAGGCCCGAGGCAGAGATGAGTGATATGTTTTTCTTTTCTTCGATCGGTTTGACTAGGTTGGGATCGCACAGGGTCAGGAAATGTTCATTAACAAGAGAGAATTGAGCACCAGTATCGTAATGGTTTAACGGAGCGTTTTCATAAAACCTTGAACGAAATGATCTCCAAGCAAATTAGCGAAAATCAAAGTCAATGGGATCAAGTGCTGGACCCTTGTTTAGCCGCCTATCGAGTAAGCAAGAACGAATCCACGAACCATACTTCTTTTGTCATCATGTACGGAAGAGATGCCCGAGTTCCCATCGACACCTTCCTACAACCTCGTGTTCGTTACGCAGGAGAGGATTACGTTGCCCAAACTTTTGAATTTTTGCACAACGCCTTCCAGGACGTAGTTCAAAATCGTCAGCAGTCCCGAGATCACAACAAAGCGTTAAATGACCGGAATGCTCAAGCGTCTTCCGTCACGCCAGGACACCCCGTCTACGCCCGGCTATGAAAATACTGCGGTCGCACGGCCGCACAATTAACGTAAACCAAACGTCACCTGCAAGCTATCAAAATGCGAGCCTCGGTTAAAGTACAAAAACGCACATGGCACGCTCAATTACAGACAATGACAACTCAAATAAACAGGAGCACGTGCGCCATCTTTTCAGCAACTCATCGACACACGATGACTCACATGCGTTGCACGTTGGCCTCCACCCCACCAAAGGTCAGCGTGCAGGCTTTTTCAGGTAGTATATATACTCTTTGTGGGTGTGATCTAACCACCACATCTACGTTCCGCTTCCATCGCTGTACCTGTCCTCCCTGCCTTCATCGCTGCTGCGGCTTCAATTCGGCCACCCCGGACGAGTACCCACTCCTAATCCTACTGCACGACAAGGAAGTGGTCGGTTGTTGCCTGGAAGGACCCCCAAGACTCGTCCGACCTGATCACATGTTTCTCAAAAGTGTTACTGAAGACAATGATATCGTCAATGAAAGCCAGGGCAAACGGTCGAACATCACCAAGAACAGCGTTCATCAGGTTTTGGAAAACAGCTGGGCTGCCAGATAACCAAAGCACATTCTATTGTGTTCAAATATGCCTGCATCGGTTCCAAAGGCGGTCTTTTCTCGGTCTTCTTCTGCAATGGGTATTTGCCAGAATCCTGCTTTTAGGAAGTGCGGCCGTGCGACCGCAGTATTTTCATAGCGGGGCTGTCGGCGTATATTATTGCCGAGCGGGGCTCGGTGGCGGCGGCGGGCGCGTGACGCGTGTGGAGGGGATGACGAAATGCATGTTCGTGGGCTGGTTGGGAAGTGTGGTGGTATGCTACCATACTTCGCGTTGCTACAGGGCATCGATCAAAAATCGCACCGGGAGACCGAAGAATCGTACCGGGACCCAAAAGTATCACATAAGGACCTTTAAAAAGATAGAATGCGATGTCCAAAAAGCTCACACCGAGACTCGATCGAATCGACCCCAGCACCGGCAAATTAAGAACCGGTCCCGGAAAAATTACCCGTAGGGCTTTTGCACACCGAAAGGTGCCATCGGCTGAAAAAAAATCCTTCGGTGGCTGCAGTGGCATATCAAAGAGGCAAATGTCCCCTCCCTCTTAAGAGGGATAAGATCCCAAGAATCGTGCCGAGGTCCCAAAAAGTCGCGCTGGGGCCACACAAATTCGCGCCGGTCCACCAGAATTCGCGCAGGGAGCTGACCCGATAGATACGGCGGGCCCAGAAAACTCGCTCCGAGGACTGAAAATCTGCAACAGGCACCGCCAAGATCGCGTTGGGGTCACAGCTAAGTACAACGCACCCCGCAAACTCGAACCGGTTCCCCAAATATCGCGTTCGGGACCAACAATTCCCATCGGTAGTCCCACAAATATGGTCTGGGCATAAAACATTCACGTCGGGTTCCCAACAATTCGCCTCTAGGGCCACACATAAGCAAAGTGTGACCCCAAAAATCGCATCGGTATCCCCCACCCAAAAATCAAGCCTGAGCCTCCCAAAATAAGGAGAGATTCCAAAAAATATATTTCCGGGTCAGGAAAATGTCTCTGGAGCGCCGAACATATCATCAGATGCCTTCACAAATCGCGTACGGTCCCCCAAAAACATACCGGATTTCGGGAAAAAAATTGAGGTGAGATACAAAAACATGGCGCCAGGGGCTCGAAAAATCAAGCCGGGATTCGGACTTTAAAGAATATTCAGAAGAGATCCACAAAAATCGCGTTGAGCCCAAGAAACTGGCGTTGGGTCCCCGGAGCCACGCACCTGGGCGCGATAAGTCGCGCTGGGACCCATAAAAATCGCACCGAAGCCCCAAAATTGTACTGGGGCCCCACAGATGTGCGTCAGAAGCCCCAAATAAACACAGCGGGACCCTGAGAGCACAACGGGGGCCGAAAGTGCAACTGGCCCTCCAAAGCGCACAGTCTCGCAAAAAAGCGACAGGGCCTTAAAACATGCGTTGCAGCCTTAAATAAACATACCGGGAGCTCTAAAAAATACACCGGAAGCTCTCAAGACACACAGGGGCCATGGGACCGCACGAGGGCCTGCAAAAGAGGCTGGGGCCGCAAAAAGCGGCATGGTCCCAAAACGAACCAAAAGACCGAGCACTAAATAAACACATTGGGATCTTTGAAAGCGCCCAGACACCTAAAAAAATAATCGGCGCACAAAAAGGCAACAAACCCTAAAACAAGCAGGGGTTTCGAAAATGTGTTGGGCTCCTAACAAAAATGGATTGAAGCCCTAAGACACATCCGTAGACGAAGAAAGACGAAACGGGTCCAAAAAAGAACACTGAGGCAGGGCCTCGGTTCGGTAGCCAATTTCGGAGCATATATAATCAAAGATATGAGGTGCCTCAAAGCTCAGCGGGTATCCGCATTTCTTAACCATTTTTTTTCGCCATGGGCCAGTGCCCCTTCACCCCTTATGATAACGCCACTGCTTTTTAACAGCCCGTGGCCCTGCATTTGCTTATAAGCGATTTACGTAGCACCGGAGACCCTTCGCTTTGGCCCTGACCGTCTCCGTAGATCGTGGGACTTTTCATCAGCGTGAAGCTCGCTGTCAGCTCTGAGCCCATCTCCACCAGCGTGAGCCAAATCCGATCCAGTGGCCCTGCACATCCAGCTCAGAGCTCCCTCAGTCGGCTCAGGGGACTTCTTTCACAGTTCAGGACACTCCGTACGGCCAGAGGCCCCTCTTTCAACAGCTGGGACCTTCTCGATCACGCAACGGGCCCCTGTGCGGCTTCGGCTCCCTCCGTCGATCCAGGGCTCTTCATGCCGTCTCTGGGCCCACTCAGACAGTCTAAGGTCCTGCAGCGGTTTGAGGTTCTCTTCGTCGATTTAGGGGCTCTCCCTAGCAATCCAGAACCTCTTCTGTCGGGCCAGAGGCCCTCTTTTATCAGTTTTGTTCCTTCCATCAGGACAATGGTCCTCACACTGCATGGACCCAATCAGTCAGCCGAAGGGCACTTTCCGACGCCTTCAGGTCATCTCTGGAAACGAGACCCCTCCCTCCATCGTCTCAGGGACCCTTTTTGACGGCCAGGGCGTTTTCCCGACAGGCTTGGGACCGTTTTCAAAAGTGTCGGCTCTCCATCAGACCAGGGGTCCTTTCTTCGGCTTGGGCCACGCCGTTAGCTCAGTGGCCCTTCATATTGAATCGGGGCTCTCTCAGTCGACCCGGAGGCCCTTCCGTCAACCTGGAAGCCCTTCACGTTGACCCAGTCCAGGACCCTCATCTTTACGAAGGCACTCTCAGTTGACTCGGGGCCCTCTTCATTGGTCCGGGACCCTTTCAGTCAGCCCGAAGCTCCCTTCGTACGTCTAGGGGCCCTTTAGGGCCCCTGCGGTCCCGCTTTCGACGTATTGAGGAGCCCTTGTGGACCACCCATCAAAAGGTAATTTAGGGGGCCCTCGGACCCTCCAGGGGGAGGGCGGCCGCCCCATTCGCCCCCTTGGCTGCGCTACTGTGCTGACGGCGCTTTCACTTCTGGGCAATGACTGAAATTCTTACCGAATGTCGATTTTGCAGACTATTCATCTCGAAGCATCGTTTCCTCTCCTTCCATCATATGATGCATTTCAGTTGACAGTTAAACTCGGGCAGTATCCGAAAGATGATCGTGATGTTGCGTCCCAATTACTGTCCCACAATATAATGTATCAGTATGCACTATGAAGCTTGCTCAGGTACTGGAACTAGTATTTTGTGTTATGGTTATAATGTATTTCGTATGCACCTTTTCAACAAAGTGGAACAGCTGTACGAATTACGATAATCATAATCGTTTGCATAGAAGCAGAACATATACTTCATGTAAAAGGTGGCAAGGCCATAGTCAGTTCCATAAGCATCTCTCAGCAACAATATCAGATGAATCAGTTTAACGTCGAGCGATATGCGAATGAAAAGCGCTCGACTTCTCTATTTTAATTCACATAATCGACCTTCAATTTTTAACATTGTTTTCTGTGTTACACTTGCTTCGATTTCATCAAGCTACTCGTTTGTGCGCATTTGCTTTCACATTTGAGAACTTGGGTATAGCTGGGGTGATGTGTGTGTTGGTTCGTAAGAGCATGCAGGCGTGCGGGCATGTGCTCGTGCGTATTCTGTTCGGACAGTTTATAATTAAAGGACGAATTTCCTCGCATGCTAAGTGTAATCAAGTCAGTTTCGGACCCCTCTTCCGGAATGCGTTGGCTCCTATGTGTCCGGACTCGTCGAGTCCAGTCATGAACGCTCCGAGTGCAAGTCGTCGGTTGTCGGCCGGCGCCGACATCGGCATTTGACGCCTCAAAGAAGAACCTTGGGTTCTTTTACGACGCATTCAACCGCTAGGTCATATAGCGTCGCCAACCTCTCACGCCGACTGGTCGCGGGTGGACTCGGGAAATGCCGCCGGTTGCGAGATTCGAACACACAGTCTTGCGATCAAGAGTCCGACGCTCTACCGACTGCGCTACCACGGCCCCGCATTTGACGCCTCGATTCTCGGCTATGGTCGTGGGTGTTTTGCTAAGCCAGGTTCCGTTCTCACGGGCGGCTACGACCGGTCGATGGATGCTATGTCATTGCGCCGTATCACCATTGTGACACCCATGCCAGTGTTGCCGAGCGGTGTGCGCGCGACAAACCCTAGTCAGGTAGTCGTCGCAAGGTAGCGGGGGGGGGGGTCAGACGCGACTGAGCGGCGACGCTGGTAAGATGTGGCCGAGCAGGCGAAGGTGAGCAGACGTGCAGACGCCGGGCGGGTGCCAGTCATGGATGCCTATAGAGACTTGGAGGCATGGATTGTGGAAACTGTTAAAGCTGTTGCCCAGGTGGTTGCCGGTTTTAGTTGTCAGCCGGTCAACACAAGGGCATTAACGGCTCTTCAATTAGACGACTTGTCAGATTTGAGAAGTTTGAGTTGAAAACCAGTTACCGCACAATTCAGGCAAACCCTAGGCTGTCACCGCCAGACGAAACGAACTTGCCTATATCAGCAAACAAGCGAGAAGCCTGTCCTTCGTGAATACTGTAGAGTGGTTGACTTCCATGTATCCAGACCTGATTCGCCATACCCACGGCAAGCATCATGGGGCCGGCTCCTACAAGTACCTCCTATCAGAACCATCATTACCCATAACAAACTGTCGGCGAACTATCATGGTCTGGCCACAGCAAACTGACGCGGACTTCAAATCAGACTCGTTTATTTCAACAGTCCATAACAGCTAGTTAATTTTTTCTCCGTACCCAACACATGGCGGTGGCCGGGCGTAGCGCGGGTTTTGGGTGCTGACCACCAGTACCCGCCGGCACCCCGGTGGCGTCGGTGTGCCGGCGGGTGTCGTGGTCACGGGCCACGATGACCCCGGTGTCGCAGATCACAGGGTCCGAGCGGCAGCTACCACTGGCATGTCTCGCAGTGTCGGAAGCGCAACGATGGCGGGCGGTGGCGCTTGCGTTGGCCGAGCCGACTGCTTCCACCCCTCCCACCGCCGAGAGAGAGAGACTGCTCCTCGTACGGACAGCGACTGTCGTGCGCCGGGAGCGACAAGCGAGAGACCCTACGGTGAATAGCAACTGTGAAGTTCTCGCGCCACCGCGAGAACGCTACGCAGGACAGGTTTTGCACAGAAATGCCGGCGAGTTCGACGGAGAGCGCGAGGAAGAAGACTGACTGAGCGCAGAGACGGACCGAGCGCAGAGGCAGCCATCGAAGAGACCAGTGACGTACAGGACGGGCGAGGGCGTGCGTCGTGCACTGGCCAACATGCAATTTCACTGAAACAGCGGTCCCGAAATCACTCTTCCCATGGACCATCAACGATCAACAGACTAAAGGCACCAAACGAATCACGTGACGCGAAATCAGGGACACATGTGCTCAGTCGCGGGCGACGGGGCGGGGGTGGGGGCAGAGGTGGGGTGGGGCTTGGGGCGGTTAGTCACCACAGGAGCGGGAGTTTTATTATTAATCGTCGCCTACGGGATGGAGCATACGACCGATACACAAAACACCGTCTAATCACGAATGTACAATGTTGCACGCCACGATGGGCGGTTATAAAACACGAGGCTAAGCTAGAAAAACACATCGAATGGTACACATGTACACATAAGCACGTACAACCGCACTTAAAAACATAACAACGTCCTTAACCAGAGGAACCGGATGATTTGCTTGGTGTGCATGTGGATTGTTGCGGTGTGAACGCGCAGCTGGTGCCTAGCGTGCGGCGTGATCCTCGTGCAGTTATTGCAGTGAGCAACAGACGCCCCACGGAGCGGCCGCCTCCGTCTGCACGTGTCGCAGCGGGTGAGGCGGAAGGCGGCCCGAGGCGCCCAGAATCCGCTGCTCGGGCTCGAGGCGGTGCGCCTCCGGTGAGCCCAGGGGGCTGCCGCTGTACCCCTCGTCGGCCTCGTCAGCCGGCACCGCGCCGAAAATGGCACTGTCTCCGATCAGTTTGCGATCGCTGGCGCGGTGGATCGAACCGACCTCGATGAGCTCGTGCGCCAGCGAGGCGGCCGCCACCACCTCGCCGCGGCGGCCGGCCTCCAGCAGCGGCGGCGCGTCGACGGACTCGGACTGGCTCGACACGTCGTCGTCGACGGGCGCCGATGGCGGCGCTTCGAACGGCAGCGTCAGCACCGAATGGTCGTCGAGATCGACGACCTGCAGCGCGGCGGTGGGCGGAACGTCCAACGCCACGCCGAGGCTGTAGTAGTTGGCGGCCTCGCGGCGACCGGCGACTGGAGGCGCTCCCAGCCGACCGACCGCCACCGCCTGAAGGCGTTTGGCAACCCTATCCCCCGCCACAGCAGAGCTACTGCGTGTTGCAGGAGAAGGGTTGCCTCGCACGTTTTTTGAACCGGCCGATGGAGATGGTGGGTGGTGTGCGGCCTCAGTCGACTCGCATGGCTCGCCGTCATCACTGTCCCAAGCGTTCGAGTCGAGGTCGGTGTCCGAATCATCGGCCACGACGAACACCGTCTCGGGCGACTGGTCCTTCAGCCAGCCCCGCACGGCGGACGTGATGGACTTGTCCGACAGGCTGGACGGGGGCGATGCTCCGACACCCCTGTCGGGTGCCGGTGATGCATTGATTCCGCTTCCAGGGGGTGGCGAAGTTTTGGCACCCCTGTCAGGGGGTGGCGAGTCGTTAGGAGGTGGCGGACTCGGTTGGACTAGGTGCGTTTCTGGAGTGAGTTGACATTGATCAGGCGCACGCTGGAACGCGAGGTTGGCCTCCCGATGAGCTGAATTTGCTCGGGTGCTGATCGCCCTGGAAGCTCTGGAGAGATCCTCTAATACGGCCGGCTCCACAGCAGCAGAGAAGGTGACTGGAACTTCGCTCCTCCCCACCGGGGAGTCCTCTAAGCACGGGCACGTCGGGGACGCAGGCGGTTGAGCCTCGACAGACACGCTGGCAGCAGGATGCGGTATCACTTCCAGACAGCGCACGGGATCACTGGCAACAGACGCGGCCGGCTCGGCGGCCAGGCGCAACTCGGCGGCCGCCTCCTCCGAGACGGTGGAGCCGGGCGAGCTCTCGCGGTCGCGCTCGCTCTCGGTCTCCTCCAGGATCACAGTGCGACGCAGGTCCACTGGCTGCGTCAGATCGGTGAAGTGAGGCCGGGCTGGCGCTTCGTCCTCGAACTCGGGCACGGCGTCGGCCGCCGGCAACGTGCCGGACTCTTCGCGCGACGCTCGGCAAGACGCCGGGTCCGCGGCCTGGTCGAGCCCGCTCAGACGACTGGCGTCGTCATGCGGTGGCTCTGAACAAGCATGGCCAGCTGGCGGCGGCGAAGCGGCCGGGTCGCCCGTCGACTTGTCCTCGTAGACGAACGAGTCGCAGCTCTCTCCGTCCTCCTCGTCCGCGTTGCGTCCTGGGAACTCGCACTCAACGCACTCGTCGCCGTCGGACGAGCCGGCGCCGACCGCGCCACGCACGTCTAACGCGCCAGCGCTCGCCGCGGCGTCACGCGCACCGCTCGTGTCAGTCGAGGTGGGCGGCACGGTGTCGTGACACGGCGTGACGCCCGGGGACGACGTGACGGCCGCCTCAGGCGCTGAGACGGCCGCCCGATCGTTTTTTGGCTGACTTTCACTAGGCGGCGGCGGCGGCAGAGGCGGGGGAGGCGTCATCGTTAGCTGCTGTGAGCCCAGCTGGCGGCAGAGCGCGCTGGCGGCGCTGTGCACCACGCTGACGTTGCGCGACGACACGACAGTCACGTGGCCGCGCTCGCCGGACGGGTGCCGCTGTGGCGACTCGGGAAGCGACACGTCGCTCTGCACACCCGACGTCTGCTCGCTTGGCGACCGCTCAGACCGCAGCTCGTTCCGGCCACGGCCGCCAGAGGCGCTCGAATCGGACGAGCAGATGGCGCCGCTGTCGGACGGCGTTGGTGGTACCTCTCGTCTGCTGTCCGAACCTTGGTCGGTCACCTGTAATGGAGGGTTGGGTTGGGTTACTGCTGAGACTGGCCGGGGTCAGAGCGTCCGAAAACCGAGGGAACAGGGTGCTGTCCTAAGCACAGCGTGCTGTGTGCACAGACGTAAAAATCCAGCAAAATTTTGACCGGCGTTTAACGTGCTGCTAATGCACTTAAAAGGTCGCCCCGTAGCCGCTCCCTCGGCATCATCAGGCCAGCTGCCAGCTGACTTTCCCACCCAGAGACCATGGGAGCGCACGAAGCGGCTCAAACCCGGTCTTGCCAGAGCAGAGAAAACCAACGTAGGCCAGCGTTCAAACGACCTGTGCTCTCGAGATATACAATATACATATAGGATGAATCATGAATATCAAATAACATTGACAATAACGGACCATGTGATCGTTATTTCAGCACGCACTGCGGGCGGGGGCAGAACTTCCCCACAATTATTGACGGGGCAGGATGAATGGAGGAAACTGGAGGGCCCACATGGATTTTATGGTAGGGGCACTCCATGGTGTATCATGTTGCAAGCAGAAATTACTAGTGTGTCATGCTAGCTTTGAGAGGGCCTAGGCCTACCAAAAATATACAAAATCCCACCCCTGCCTGCTGGCATGCATGACTAGTCAATGGCAGTCCGCATAAATCGGTAACTGATACATGGAAACTAACTATTATGTTTCCCTAAACTAAGCTGTTTTTGTTTTTGATAGCAAGAAAAAAGATGATGTTATCTGAGATTAGACCCTTTGTGAAACACTTCATGAGCTTTCGGAGCTCCTAGATTATACCATCTGACGACGGAGCCACTAGGAGCTCCGAAAGTTCATGAAGTGATTCACAAAGAGTCATTCCAGATTCTTACAAACCCTTGAATCTGTCTAGCCAAGATTAAGAAAAACGACATCTTGATGATTTCAAGTCATGATTGATGATTTCAAGTCATTTCAAGACATCTTGATGATTTCAGTCATTCAAGTCATTCAAGTCATTCAAGTCACCTGATACTATTCACGAAGTGTGAATCGACATTTTGAATAAACATCGTTGTAGATTCCTGTACAATTCCACACGGTAAGCAGCACTAGCTTCTTATTCGGCTTGACAGCCACATATTTATCCAAACAATAAACTTAGTCGATGCGTTGACGTATCGACCACAGGGCATTTGATCCAGGCCGGGTCACGATTCACACACCGTCGATGTTTGGTGAACAGCGTGGCCTACCCCGCTGTCCACACTGCTCTTCTTCTTCTGCTTCTTCTTCTTCTTTTTAACTCGTCTCGACTTTCCCTCCTCGGCGGGCTTCTCCTCTGGGATCTGAGGCTTCGGCTCAGCGTCAGCTGGGGAAATCAGACAGCTGACGTCAAAATATTGCCGTAATGACGTCACAACAGGCTTAAATACGCCGCTGACTGATCATGGCATGACACCGCCAACACAGATCGAAATTGTAAAGCACAGAAAGCACAGTAAAGCACATCACAATACAGCAAAGGTGGACGATTTGAGCCAAGAACCAGCGGCTACCAATGTCACCGACGTCAGGTCGTGGCAAAACCCGCACCCTAATGATCTCACAGCTCACTCCAGTGACGTCACGTTTGTGTTGTTCGAATCAGCAGTAATGCCCTAGTAGCTGTCATCGTCGGGCAGGAGACGTCAGGGGCGGATCCAGGAATTTCCATTATTCCATTCCATTCCATTATCTAGACGGGCGCCATTTCCTCGGAAAGCCGCCACTGCCAAACTCCGCCGAAAATTCGGTGCAGGAGGTGCACTTTCAGCATACTGAAAGGGTGCATTTTCCTCTCAAGGGGGCACATATTCCCCGGAGAGTTTTGTTGCAAAAATCCGTTAACCTGAGGGAGGTGCACTCGAGCCTTCCCGAAGTGACGCCTCTCCCAGTCAGACGGGCGCACTTTTCCATGGGGAAGTGCATTCGCCCAACGTCCCTCCTCTCTCCGCCCCTGGATCATGTCACCATTCCATGGGTTGCATCCCAGATAGCGGACGACGTCACCGTGCACAGCATCTAGCATAACACGGGAGTCCGTGTTAGTTGAAACCTTCCTGAAGCTACTTCGACCGGCATGCATATTGTACATACAAGGCCAGGAGTGCAATGTCGTTTTCCACACGAGTTGAAGAATTTTGAGTAATCCACAGTACAGGTGTAAGTTTGCCGAAGCCCGAAGTTCTACCTCGTGTCGTCTGAACGGAGAGGTGGTCATACAGCTCCATCTGAGCCAGCTGCCATCAGAGCATCAGAGCAGACAGCTCCATCTGAGCCAGCCTCATCAGCAGGGGTACGAATTGTTGCAGCAGGACCATTATCAAAGGGTATCACGAAGGACTGTTATCCGTACTACGTCGCGCCAAAACACCAGTTTCCGGGATCACCGGATCATGAAATATGAAGCATAACGTGAAACAAACTTTCGCATATTTGAAGATGAAAAACCCTGGGTTCTTTTTCGACTCGTCCGACTGCTGGGCCATATGGCGCCACCAACCTCTCACTAGATTGATCGCGGGTGGACTCGGTACTACCACCAATTGTGGGATTCGAACAGTCTCTTACGATCGAGTTGATCCACTTTTTCGGAAGTTTATCTCGATGACAAAGGCGACGGAATGAAAGAAAATCCTGCCGGTATGCAGGACTGTATGCAACATCGTGATGGATACTGGGGACAGCTACAACATAACCTTGACCTGCCTTGACCGGCCAAATAATGACACCCGCCCGACACATCTCCGTAGCTGCTAGAGGCAGGATGACACTCACGCTGAGCTCGACCAGCCGATCACTCAGACCTGCCAGTGTGCAACAGCACCACAGCACAGCACAGCACGACACAGCACAGCGCCCCCGGCGCGGAACCTGCAGCACGGCGCACGGACGGGCGCTGGCTCCACCGATAAGGCCCGACACTGGCTCCGCAGGCTAATATTGGACCGCAGTCAGCGGGTGCACCGACGGCGGCGCGGCCCAGCGCTGCCAACTTCCTCAGATGGCGCTGCCAACTGCGATCCCAGCAGCCGGCGGGCCGGCGGAGCACCGGCAGCTCTGATGAAGTTGCCCTGGGGTGTGACGGACCTGGACGGGCTGCTCACGATATTGGCTGTGACATGTGACATGTGTCGTGTCGTGTGTCGTGTGGGGCACCCCGACGGAGCTGCGTATTAGGCGGAAAATACCCAACATTTTGGAGCCGAAGCCCGGCCCGGTCCGATCTGATGTGGCCAAGCCCGTTTAGGGTCCGGTCAAAAAGCATTGAAGCTCAGTCAAAACAACAGCTTTAATGCATGGTTTATGCAAATAACGCAGTGCCATTGTTTTTAACATTTAATTAAGGTTCTATGGGCAGTTCACATATACAGCCATGCACAACAAGCAATTGAATTGGTACATCATGCAACCATGTGCTACAATACCAGTCTTGTAGTATGCATTGATGAATTCAATCTGGCTCCACGCATTATATATATATATATATATATATATATATATATATATATATATATATATATATATATCCATGGATAACTGACAGACCGGTTGAAAAATTGACAAAGATCCCAAAGACCGGTCAAAAAGCCCGATGGCCCTGATCGGGCTTTCTGACCGGGCTTTCGGTCCTTATATTTGCCACTTCTACAACGTATCTCCACCGAGTATGAGGGGGAAGTGAGGGGTGCTGATGGTCAGATGGTGGGGGTCAAGACTGATGGGACGGGACAATGCTGGTCATAATGTTTCGGTGGCATGAGGCATTTGGGGATGGGAACCTCAAGGAGCTCAACAGGCAGCAGGCAACATGGGCAGCAAAAGGAGCTCAACATTTTCGTAACGGAGACAGGTCATCATTACTCCGTATCAAATAGTAAGGTGATTTTTTTCCCAGAAAATAAAAGAAAATTATGTTGTTGGAAAGATGAAGCATGAACTTATGCGTGGAGATTGTCTAGAATGTGGAAGGTATTTCTGCGGTACTCTTCTGCACTAGTACCTACACGAAGGAGACCAATGAACAGAGGCAGAACTTCACCAAGATTATGGGAGAGTGGGGGGGGGGGGCGCATGGAGGAAGTTGGAGGACTGATTGGTGGAGTCGGTTGGGTGGGGTGGGGGGGGGGGGGTGGGGGGGGGGGGACACACTACATAGGTTCTCATGTTAAGAACCAAAATTATTTGGAGGACGCATGCTCGCCGAGACCCCCAAAAAGAATACCAGGCTACAACCCTGTCCATGGACCCCATGTATAACGGCTGGTTAAATGAGGGGAGGACGTGCACGAATATTCGAAAGGACGCTACCCTCGACAAAGGACGTTACCCCCGACAAAGGATGTTACCCTCGACAAAGGACGTTATCCCCGACAAAGGATTCAGCCCGGCAGCCGAGTATTCATTCATTTGCAAGAGGGTGGGTGGGTGAGGGCGTTACCGAATATGACTGATGTAACCGGTACTTCGGCTAGAGGCCGAACATTCAACACTATTTCCCCGGTTCTAGCTACAAGAAGCACTGCTAGATATATGACAAAGAAATGAGTTGTTACTCCTGGATTTCATCAATAGAAGAGCCAGTGCCGTATCGAGGGTGTGGGGGTGGGTGGGGGCAAATGGTACAATTGCCCCTTTGAGAGATTGTGGGACCCCCAAGAATCGCGCCGGAGTTTGGAAAAATTGTGCCGGGCCCCCGAAAATCACGCTGGGAGTCACACACAATCGCACCAGGCCCCTGAAAATCACATTGGGGGCCATACAAGTCGTTCCCGGCTCACGAATATCACGCTGGACACGAAACATCTCGTCGGGCCCCCGAAAATCACGCTGGGGCCCCTGAAAATCACGCGGGAGACCCCAAAAGTCGCAACGGAGCCCCTGGAAATCATGCTGGGCTCCCAAAGTGTTGGGACGGGAACCCAGAAAATCACGCTGGGCCATGAAGTGGCGTCGGGGTCCATGAAGATGACGCTATAACCCCAGGTCTGGACGGGCCCCGGAAAATCTCACTGTTGAACCGCGCTGGACCCCACAAATCACGTTGGGCCCAAAACGTCGCGCCGGGGTCCCTGAAAGTCACGTTGGTGTCTCCAAAAGGTTTAGCCGGGGCCCTGAAAATCACGCTGGGACCCAAAAAGTCGCATCGGGGCCCATGACAAACAAGCTGGGGCCCCACAAAATCTGGCCGAGCCCCTGAAAATCACGCTGAGGCCCCTGAAAATCATACTGGGCTCCAAAAGGTCGTGCTGGTACCCCAAAAGTCGCATCTGGCCCCGAAAAATAAATGCCTACCGGGAAGTGCCTGCGGCCCTTGAAATTTCGTCGAAGGCTTTCGAAACGAGTCGGGCTCCAAAAAAATCGAGTCTGGAAAAAAATAATGAACAAGGGCCCTTTTGAACAAAAAATAGTGGCCGAAATCCGGTGACTTTAAAACAAAAATGCGGGTAGGATGGGCCCCCTTCAGTTTGCCCTCCCCTGACGCAAATCCTAGGTACGCCACTGAGAAGAGCTATATTATTGTAATCAGTCTTCGCCTGTCTAATGTATACCCACCGGTTCTATACGCGCCGGCATACTCATCGCGCTCTCCCATTCCCCGCTACTGCAGCCCGCAACACTAGCGTCATCTACAACACAGCTACCACGAACGTTCAAAGATGTCGGTAGTAGCATCCGCCAGCTCAGTATTGTGGTGCGTCGCTGCCACGGGACATGCCGGTATCCAGAGGCACAGCCAAGGCAGGGCCCGTGGATCCCCTTAGCAACGACAAATGCACTGGATCAAACGATAAATTTATATTTTCACCACATAAAATCCTAAATTTTCGACGTGATTAGCGTGACGAAAACGTTCTCTGCTTCATGGAATTTTTGTGGTCGACTCCCATTAAGAAAATACTGGCTGTGCCACTGCCGCTATCATTGCAGATGTGAGGGTCGGTCGTAATTGGCTGCCAGCGACAGGTACATTGAAGCGGAAACCCCATGGCCAAGGGAGGATATTCGAATGCTTTTTGTAGGGCCGCAACGAATAATTTTTTTTTGGCCCGACTAACCATTGATTTGGGCTCCACCAACCTCAAACTGGGTCCCAGAAACTAAATTTGGTCTTTAATAGGTAGGTTTGGTTGAAGAACAAATAATCGAGCCATTGCAGGGCAAACAAAGTGCGATATTCATCGTACCGGTGCCACATGATTCCGCCCAGGATGGGAAAGTTGTCTGTATGTACCTACCGGCGACCGATGTTTATCCCGCTAAGACCAGGCTCATGCCGAAAAAGTCAAATCAGAAGTGATTTCCAAATTACATGTTCTTCTGTCAACGTAAACCAGAATTAATTGTCTTCGAGATGTCTTGAAGAGCAAATAGGAGCACAAGAAGGGCAGTAATTACTCTTGGTCAGTACAAAGCTTACGTATGCAAAACAAAAAACATTGTACCAAATTACTTTCAGGAAAGAGACTCATAACCATCCAATACTTTTAAATTTACAACGTATTTGTCTATACTTTTACTTGTCTACCAAAAATACCAACGCAGCAGGAACGGTGTAACGGCCCAATAACACCAACAGCCTGAATTGTATAGTTAATGTACTTTCCAAAGGAAATCCTCCAAATGCTTGCATATCGAAATCGGTGAGATACCTTTGGCTCCAACCAGGGTGCGGGCGGGGGGCTGAGCCCCACCCTGCTCGCGCAAGGAGGGCTCAAAGCCCAACAGTCCCATAGGTACCGCCAACGGTGGTATTATCAACGATGGCAATTCTTTGCAAAAAAGGTACATACTCTCGATCGAAGTCATACTTTGTTTGTCTTTAGTGTGAATAATAAAGCAGTGGAGCGAACATATGTATGAGGCAGGGAGGGGCGTGAGTGGGCAATATAACGTACTTACGTGCTTACCGATTAATAATTGTGAGTTGAGCGACCATGAGAGACATCAACAGGCCTGCTTGCGTCAGTCGTGAGCACTGTTGAAGCTTTCAAGAAATGCCAAGTGATTCTATTGAAAATGAAGCTCAATCTTGCTACTATGGGGATGGATGTCGCTCTCAAGCCACTCTCAGACTCGAGCCAGTTTCAGGCAGTATTGGAAATAATTGTCAGCAAGATAGTTCAGCCCACATGCGGTGCAAATCGGGCAACTTTCAATACCTAACCTACATCGAAAAACGCATTTCCCGCTCAGGAACGACATCCTACTCCATTTCCAGAACTTCTGTTCCAAAATGGAATGTTATCCCCACTGCCCACCCAAGGAGATTTTGTTGACGAAGCTGGAATTGCATTAGCTTTAGGTAATTTTTTAGTTCCCCTCACCGACACACCCTGCAATAATTTCTTATCCGAGGTCCTGTTCCCCTGGAGGTGAACACTTTTGGAGTCAGACGCTCGTCTCCCAACCGAAAGGTTACGGGTTTGAATACCGCTCTCCGCCCGCGACCAGTCGGCATGGGAGACTGGCGACACTATATATAGCCACAACAGTCGACGCATCGCAAAATCGATAGCAAACCAACTAGCTAACCAGGCTCCCCTCCCGCTCCCAGGCACCCCGGCGAGCGGGAGGGGGGCCCTAGGTGACGGCAGTGCCAGACTGGCTTCAGGGGCCGTGTCCCGCCGACTATCTTCCATGACGTCACGACATCTGGATCGTGTCATCGGTCGATCGCACACGTCTGCTGTTTAACAGCAGACATTCCCGCTCTGAAACGGTGAACATGTGCGGGACATGTCTGTTGAATGGCAACGCGTAAAAAGTCGTGAATGCACTTCTGCGTTTGACCAAATTTATTTTGGCCAGATTGAGTTTGGCCAGTGATTTACATGAAGTCTGGTGCGTGCGCTTCTGTGCGTGTAACAGCGACGGTGGTACAATCACAGTCATCAACTGTCCAATAATGGTAAGATGTAGTCCAGGGTTGGCTCCCGAGCCGAGCTCTGATCATTTAAACACAGACATGACGCAATGTCCTGCCAAATTGGAAACGGAAAGCAGTCATTTATCGAAATTAGCCGGAAACTGGACATTAGTCAAAATCAATCGGATGCCGCCACCGTATTCTGGTCATCAACATATTCTATTTTCGTTTCCAGACCTGATGACGTGCAAGAGGACAAGCTCCAACTCGCCTGCCGGAGAATTGACAGCTCGCCCTCTTGTCGGACTGCATGGTAAAGTGACCACTGGACAGGCGGCGTTCGAATTCTTACAGTGAACACGTCATCGATCTTAGATCATCAAGTAATCAATCACGGTGTAGACGAAACATATACACATACCCTCCATGGGCGGTGTTACGAAACTTCCTGCGAACATTGCGGAGAGAAAACATGTCCAGAAAATGCACACTACGTACCATTTTTTGTTGGAGGGCAAGTCTACATCGGTAAAGATATTGGAATGAGAGATAATTGATCAAGTTGACCAGCCCGGTTCTGCTAACTTTGTATGACAAAACTCTTATCAGTATTGACAACTCCTTCGAACTGAGCATTGCGCCGGAGACCTCCTTGGGCGATCCACAATTAATGTTAGGTTACAAAACATCTAATGTACCTATGTCATAGGCCTATGTCAAACACCTCAAAGCTGGTCTAGGGGTAAGATGCTCGTCTCACAATCGAAAGATTGTGGGTTCGAATCTCACCTGTCGCTACTCTTCGCCCGCGACCAATCTGCGTGAGAGATTGGCGACGCTATATGACTCAACGGTCGACGTATCGTAAGACCAATAACTAACCAAACACCCCAAAGCAAGAGTTCAGAGCATCCAC
The DNA here is from genome assembly GCA_034440615.1 of Ashinkailepas kermadecensis. NCBI lineage: Eukaryota > Metazoa > Arthropoda > Thecostraca > Neolepadidae > Ashinkailepas > Ashinkailepas kermadecensis. Next base: position 322,164 of record JAOTOM010004827.1, read on the forward strand.
AAATCCCTCGAAGCCTCCACCCATGAAGCATTGCTCAGCTGACACAGAACGACAGATCTTGGTGTGGGCTGCTTAGCCGTGCTGACCTGACCCGACTTCACGAATCCCTACGGGTGACGTGACCAACACATTGCGAACATCAGCCCGACTCATGTGGCGGGGCGGTTCACAACGCGGGCAGAGGGGCAGCACGAGACGAGTGGAAACGCACTACGCCCGCCAGCCATGGGCCCTGCATGGACACTCGTTGTACCGATTCCAGTGCTCAAAGCGTTCGTGTCGTCTGCGATCACTCAATTTCTGCCAGGCCTGCGCCAGCGATCAGGATCGCTTATGGATCAAGTGACCAGCCCCAGCTCGCCTGGCACCGCTTGCCCGCTGCTGAACAAACTACACCGGGGGTAAACGACACGCTCAGCGAATTCCCTAATCGATGCAGAAGGCGCACGCACTCCGAAGTAATTCACGTGCGCCACGCACGAGCGGCGCCGATCGACAGCACGTCAGACTGCACCGGCTACCCCGGGTGGCTGACTGACAGGGCCGACTGGACCGACCGGACCGGCTACATCGAGCAGCTGACTGACAGGACCGACCGGACCGGCTACATTGGGTAGCGGACTGACGGGACCGACTGGACCAGCTACATCGGGTAGCTGAATGACAGGACCGACTGGACTGGCTACATCGATCAGCTGACTGACCGGATCGATAGGACCGGCTACATCGATCAGCTGACTGACCGGATCGATGGGACCGGCTACATTTGGTATCGACTGACCGGACCGACTGGCAGAGCTGCATCGATCAGTTGACAGGGCCGACTGGAGCAGTTGCATCGATCAGTTGACAGGGCCGATTGGACCAGCTGCATCGAGCAGCTGACTGACAGGACCGACTGGACCGGCTACATTGGGTAGCATGTCACATCCACTCATCCTGGCACGCCCACACCCTACCGACTCTCTCCCTCCGTCCCTCTCTCTCTCTCTCCCTCTCTCTCTCTCTCTCTTTCTCTTTTTTCTCTCTCTCGGCTCTATTTTCTTTATCCACTTCGTCCCATATTCTCAAAATGGCTGGAACTGACCGAAGAGGTTAATCCGAACACGAAAACAAATACGCCTGACAGAATTAACCATCGAATGACCCACTTACTAAACGCAACTGCACCGTCGCTGCATTCCGAGTAAATCGCCGCAGAAACGAACCCATGGTTTGAGAAGCCTAAATCGAGGATGTTATGCATTTGTCAAGTTGCCGATATGACAAGCGACAGATGTAGTCACAGAACGTGATGGTTGATTTATCCAAAGTATCGGTGCAATACATCGCTCCAAATCGGACCGAAAATAAGGGCTATGCACTACATATTAGTTCGTCATTGGTTCTACGACACATCGAACGTTGAGTCATGTAGTGTCGCCAATATCACGCCGATTGGCCGCGGGCGAAGAGTAGAGACAGGTGAAACTCGAACCCACAATCTTTCGATTGTGAGACGGGCAACTACCCCTAGACTACTCGTCCCCTTGTGCTACATATCAATTCCACCCCGGACGAAATGACGTGTGCTCATGCCTTCTGAGCCTCCGGAAGAGTCTGGGCGACGCGGAGGACCTAATGCCCTAACAATGCCCCTCAACCGTGGCACCGCACGACTCCGCCCCGCTCCCCAATCGTGACACTGCACGACCCCACCCCGTCCGTATAACGTGGCACCGCATGACCCGCCCCACTCCTCAACCGTGGCACTGCACGACCCCGCCCCGCTCCCCAATCGTGACACTGCACGACCCCACCCCGTCCGTATAACGTGGCACCGCACGACCCCGCCCCGCCCGTCCACCATAACACCACACGACCCGGTCGCTTTGATCGGTGCCGCCGGCGCAGTACCGGCTGTGCGTCGGGGTCATCAGGTCACACTTGTCGCTGAGTCAGACGTTGCCTCGGGCGTATGGCGGGGCCCCACACTTGTTCTGGATCGGTCTGGCGGTGGTGGCGGCCGCCGCGGCGCTGCTTCAGCTCGCGGCCCATAAAACAGAAGCGACTCGTCGTTTTTGTCGCCCGTCGGCAGTGCCTGTTCTGGCCCGGTGGCTGGTTAATTGGCGATGCGGTGATCCAGCATCAGTCTGGCTGTGCAGTCGGCGTCTTTGCTTTGATCCCGAGGACGGCCGTCGGGTAACATCGGGCAAGAGCTCTCATCTCATTCGTGGCGAGCAGCGTCCCCTGCCATATAGCGTAGCGCCGGCATACGCTCAACGCGCATACCAGATCCAGCTGGACTGGTTTTTGTGTAACAATTAATTGTTCGATAATAAGGGCTTTTAGAGATAGAGATGACGGCGGTGCGATAGCAATGCTGAATTGTAATGGCGTATTTTGCAGACAAGCATACACAGATTATGCAGTGTTTCTCAAAGTGCATACCAAGTAATCTCATCAGTATCTCCAGTCCAGCCCTGATGGTTTCGGCTCCGGCCGGCGGTTAGGCTGCGACCGAAAACTAAATAGCAACGCCAACTACAGACTACACACTAAGCTTACAATGACAGCAATATTGTGCTGGCATCTGTGCCTTCCTTACGCCAAGCACAAATTGAGCATTAAAACCGTTCTCCGTAGTGCAGGCCAGACAAGCGACGTGTGAAAATCGACCCGGAGACTGCACGGAGAAATCGAAAGGAACGCTCACCGCATTAGAAACTGAACACCAGCCATGCAGGAGGTGTACCGCCAGGCCGGTGAATATCAGATACCTGATTATCTGATGCGGTGCGCAGGGAGCCCGTTTAAAATTGCATACGGTAGGGATGCCTATGTTGATTAAAAAAATAAAAATAATGGAATACGCTGCACTGCCGTTTGGGTAGTTGGGACCAGAGGAACCCGCGGCAGACGGTCCTGAGTAGTGTCAAACGTCGGATTGCCGGAAAGTTCGTGAAACCTTCACGTCCAGTGCGATATGAGCCGAAGAGGTAAGGCGATGCCGACATCCTGCCTCCTCCGTCCGCCGCTCTACCAACCTCCAGCGTCATCACATGTCTCGGCGGCGCTATCGTTGACCTCCCGGTGTGCGTCCAGGATCGGCCTGAGGCGCTGCCGCCGCAGTTTCGGGACGGTTCGGGGCGTCCTGCTGGACGTAAGCGGACGTTGGATGCTGCGGTGGATAGTCCAGTATATTGGATGGTGATCGAGCAGACGTGAACTACTAACACGAATGGAACAGGACAACGATGAGGAAGCGCATCGGCTGATTGGAAGCTCATATAGCAATCAACGCCCTGGTAAAATGGAGCATTGACTTGCCCATTTATCCATCCAAATATGTCGCCATTCCTCACTATATAGTCGCACAGTCAGTTGTTTGCATAGTCTCTTATCTTACTAAAGTATTCTGTTCACGCACAGCTCGTTATTATTGCCCAGTTTACTAGCCAAGAACCGCCTATGCCCCTGAGCAGTTCGCCACGTTTACATTGTTTGCTATAGTCACAGTCACTACTTTTGCGGAATCCACAACCTCTTCGGGTCCGCCATCCTCTCCGGGTAAGTCATCCTTTCAGAGTCAGTTATCCTTTTGTGTTGACGGACACATTATGTTGACGGCGCGGAGCAAACTGAAGTTGTGTTTATCGTGTTAGCAAACGTGCTTGCGACCGTGGTGGTGTCGAGATCAAATGTCCCGACCGAGTGTTCTGCGCCATCGATATCGTTGGCCGATCGGATCGTGCCAATGTGTGGACGAATACCGTGTTTCGTGACCAACTTATCTGTCACGAGCGTAGCGAACAGATCACTGCGCTAGCGTTCCGTTGTCGCAGTCGGAAAAATAAAACATCGAAGCACCACCCAGACGAATTCCGATAAGCCAGTTGCCACCCACCGGTTGTCTGTATCATGTCTAATGTTTGCACTGTCCGATACACAAAGTTCGGGCTTGCAACATTCGGCAGCGTTAAGATTCGAGGACAGACGAATTTGTTGTAACGGAATCCATCACTGGGAAGAAAATACTGGCGACAAGAGTCTTACCAGTCATCTTAGAGACTTAGAGACTCTTAGAATTAGATAATTCCCACTTAATAACCGAAGTACCACTGCACCGGTCCAAGTTCAGCTACGACAAAAACACAGTGTGGGATCGCGACGTGACTGCCAATGCCTCTCACCACGCAGTTCTGCCCCCAACGTGGGCGCAGAACCGGAGCCATAAAATTGCAAACCGACAGACCGCTGCATAGTTAACACGCATAAAACGCGGCGAAACGGTGTGGAGTAAATGCATTCCGAAGTGCATGTACGTGCTGCTCGCCGACCATCAGATGACTTCTGTGGCAGCTGCTATGGTTGTCATGGTTACAGCCCTGAACTCACGTCCTCTCCACCGGCGTGTTGTGACTTCCCGGCCGTCTGCCGTCCGCCATCCGGACCTGTCCGGACCAGAACTTTTCCGCCCCGAACCTGTCCAGACCAGAGGAGCTGTTCCGCCACGGACCTGTCTGGACCAGATGAGCTGTTCCACTCCAGACCTGTCCGTACCAGAGGAGCTGTCCCACTCTGGACTTGTCCGGACCAAAGGAGCTGTTCCACCTCGGACCTGTTCAGACCAGAGGAGCTGCAAGATTTTGGGTTCGAATCTCACAACCGACGGCATTTACCGAGTCCACCCACGACTAATCGGCGTGAGAGGTTGGCGACGCTATATAACCTAGCGGTTGAATGCGTCGTAAAAGAACCCAAGGTTCTTCTTCAGACCAGAGGAGCTGTCCCACTCTGGATCTGTCCGGAACAGAGGAGCTGTTCCGCCTCGAACCTGTCCGGACCAGAGGAGCTGTTCCGCCCCGGACCTGTCCAGACCAGAGGAGCTGTTTGGTATTGGATCTGTCCGTACCAGAGGAGTTGTTCCACCCGGACCTGTCTGGACAGGAGATGAGTTATGTCGCCTCGGACCTGTCCGGACCAGAGGAGCTGTGTCGTCTCGCACTTCCTCGGATTCGTCAGGACCAGAGGAGCTGTACCGCTTCGGACCTGTCCCGGACCAATGAAGGTGTCTCGCTGCGCACTTCCTCGGATTCGTCAGGACCAGAGTAGCTGTACCGCCTCGGACCCATCTGGACCCGAGGGGCTGTCCAGCCACGGACCCATCTGGACCAGAAGAGCTGTCCCGCCTTAAAAGTCGTACAGTGATCAGACTTAATAAGAGCCACAAGGGCCCATCCAGGTTAGGTCCGTTTAGGGAAGATACCATACCCTGACAGAAAGACACTCTTCACCCCAACTAACACCACATCCCTAATTCCAAAGAATACATCCACCAACATCCCCCACACTCATCAATGTCTATCTACGTTACCTATCCAGCCCTATTCACTCGATCTCATGTAACACTTGTGACTTGAGTGCCATACCAGACATTTTCAGACTCCATCCATGCCTGCCTAAAGGGGCCTATGCAGTGCACACCTACTTAACATAAATATCACCCTATCCATCACTACTTATCACTCAAAAACAATATTTTTGCAGTCTAGGGAGCCTCGAGGGTCAAGCAATCAAGGGAGCTTGCACATGGCGTCTGCTCTATAATGCACGACAAATGAGAAGCAAGTACTGTGGTACATGCATATACCAGCTGGTTACGGTCAGGTGGTCGGCGGACTAAAACAAACAGACGGGACGGGGCGCTCGGAAAAACCTCCTGCTGAACTCTGAACTCGCATGGGGGACCGGGTCTGCATTCTCAACTTGGATGGCCCAGTTTTCAGCCAACTAAAATCGGCAGAGCCTGCCGACATCATTATGCCCGCGGGCGACTGGTGGTGGGGACGGGAGGGAAGCGACTGCTCTCAGCACTTCGACCCCGGTCTGGACGGGCCAGTTCTGCTGACGCGATCACAGGCGGCGGGGCTCGAGTGAGCCGTGTCACTGACCCGCTGCCACCGCATGCCCCCGGGCACCCCGGATCAATCGGCCCCGGCTCTGTCCCGAGGCTAATACGGCGTCCAGAGGGTGAGGAATGGAGCGACAGACCACGAGGGCGAGCTGGACACGGTCCAAGACTTGGCCAGCTGGGCACAGTTCTGTTACCGGGCGGCAGCTATTTCTGGCCCACCAGCGCCGTACGGTCACGAGACCGCTCGCGCCGACCCGCCCCGTGACGTCACGATGACGCCAGGAGGCGTGCAGTGACGTCAGCGCGGCTGGAAACTGCTCGGCTGGCCGGCGACACAGTCTGGCGGCCCAAAACGCGCCGGAAAATGCCCCTCTAACACACGCACCGAGCGCCGCCAACGTCACCAGCTCATGACAAATCGTGGCTCGGGCAGGGATAGGAGCAAACAGAGGGCAAATTGTTCATTGACTGCCGGTTCAGACATTTCGAGGAATTCTGCAATGCCAGTGTTTTGGCTCGTTATTGGCGCGGTGATAGTGGTGTATCGGCATGCAGGCTTGGACGCCAACTGAATGAAGTGACTCACGGGGGTCAATGTGTGCATCCACAAAAAGTGCTAGTTCGTGTTCTGCGCCGTTGCACTCATTCAGTCCTAGTAGGTCGAGTGTGTTTCAGCTCGAGAAATGGTGATAAGACGTGTCAGTTGTATGTACACACTGTACGGAGCCTACTTGCGATACACAACGTTGGTTGGTTATTGGTTTTACGACACATCGACCGTTGAGTCATGTAGCGTCGCCAATCTCTCACGCCGATTGGTCGCGGGCGAAGAGTAGCGACATGTGAGACTCGAACCCACAACCTTTCAATTGTGAGACGAGCATCTTACCCCTAGACCACTCGTCCCTCGATACAACGTGAACCGCCTGGGCGCAGCTCTAACGCAATGCACCGGACGCGATGCCGCGATTAATGCAGAACCAGCCCATCGAACAGATACGACTCCGGGAAGCTTACAATGTCAGCAAAGCGATCATAAACAAGTGCAGATATGCCTGTAAGCTCCCATGGGCCTTGACCAACATATTCATACACTAACGACGATCAGCGTCTTCACCGATCCCAGCTCAGAAGAGCAGCGGCTTAAAATACGAGGACCGGTATCTTCAGTAGGGAAAAAATGGGCCCATGCAATATGCCACACCAGGCTACCAGGCGCATTACGGTTTCAGCTGGTTGGCAGCATCCTTATGCCGTCGTCAGCGTCATATAATCGACACGAAGCCGATAAAAACGAGGCACTTTGCAGTCATTTCACCCCGGGCCTATGCAATACCTTCATGTATGGCATGCATGCCATCATAGAGCCTTGAAGCCTTCCACCGAATTTAGGATTTCGCTACGAAGTGATAACGGCAGCACCCTTCTCATCCTCACCATGACAGCTACCCATATCAGCAACGCATCTTTTTCACATACAAGCTGGCGTACCCCACACATACCCCACACAAATTGCAGGTCATTTTCGGTGATGCATGCCTGCCGATTTCCATGGTGTTCACTTTCTGCATACCTTTATGTTTTCATTTCGGCTATCATCAACGAATTCTCTAGCCAGTAAACAGGTCTTTTAAAATTCCTGTGCGGGGAAAATGCGGGAGTGGCGCGCATGGATCTGGAGGGCGCGTGGTGTCTGCTCAATCTCCACGCCGACAGCAGTTCTCCGACTCGGACATCTGCACCACGTCAGCAATGCAGTCGTCCCGCCTGCAGCACGCGGCCAGGACACTGTCGAGCCATCCCGTCGCGTCTGACGAGACACACGTGGTACACTCTAACGTCACACTGTCAGGTCTCGTGGCGTCATCAGTGGATTGTCGAACGTCGCACGAGGAGCATCGGTAAACACCCTGCAGAGACAAAATGGCGTGCAGCATGTCCTCGGCATGTGGGTACTTGTCTGGCTAATCAAACGGCATCCAATTCCGTTCGTAGATACCCTTTCTCATAGCAGAGGCTCTTGCTGATTGTTGGCGGTCGTCTTCTCTCCGCCTCCAGTGGCTGTTGAGGGATCCGATTAGTGTTGCGGCGAGTTTGATATTGTTTGTTGTTGTTTTTCGCTTGATTTGTGTCGCCCTGCCGTCCGATGCCGTCACTCGGGATATCATCACTGTGGTCCTGATGGCATTGGAGGCTATTCGTCTTTCCAGCGATTCCCGATGCGGCGAGGCAACAAGACCGGACACGAGCGTGCCGGGAGGACAGCTGGATCAGTACGCCAAGTGATGCGGCACTACATGGTGAGCCCCATCAGCTGACCATCAGCCCTGTCGGCTATAGGCGAGAACATGGCCAGTTTCATCAGCCGACTAGCAGACCTGTCTGCTATAGGTGAGAACATGGAATTGAACAACAGTGGTGGTGTGGCAGAGCATGAACAACTGGCAGCTAGCTCGGCATGTCTGGGCTTGGAACAGCAGACTCTTGAGATCCTACAGTTCGGCACCGTCAATTCAGAGCTCTTGGGACGGATGTTTCGGAGCCGTTCGAACCTCACGACAACAGGCTGACACAGCAGCCGCTCAGACTTGACGTGTGACGTGACAGCGACTTCCGCGTGGCACCCCGCCCATCGGAGCTGCCGAACATGTGACGTGAGGCCTGGAAACCCAGCGCAGACGTGGGAGGGGGAGGGGGGGGGGCAGACCGGCCTCTCGCGGCCAACTGGTCCATTGACAACCGAGAGATAAGCAGGTAAGCAGCCACATCGTCCGCTATGATACTGTCTGAGCTGCGGTGAAGATGACGTCACATCCGACCCAGACGCGCGGAACACCATTGGCTGAAGCTGGCGGTCGGGCCGCGCCCGTGCACCGCAGTAAACACACGCTGGACAAGCCCGCGCACAGTGGCAGGCACCAGCGCTCAGCGTACCCTGGGCTCAGCGACTGCACATCCATGGCAACTGCGCAACCGTTGTAGCAAGCGTTCAGAAGCTAAATTACCGGTTCTTACTACTAATCTAGCCTAGCCAGATCTAACATACACAAAAACCTACCCCTACCCCTACCACTATCACTGCCACTACCCCTACACCTACACCTACACCACCCTCTACACATGGAATGGGGTGTCACTTAGCGCTCATCACCATGGCGTTCCTGTGGGGCCGGGTAAACGTGGTAGCGTGCGGTGTGAATGACTGGTTGACAAACGCTTAGGTCATGGGTGTGGCAGCTGTTGCAGTCAATATTAATAATTGGGTTTCATCATGGTTCTGGAATGGTACGTTGCGGTAGTGTTGGCACCCATCGTACCGACACGACTGCTACTGTATGCAAAACACAGTTCGCATGGCTGTCATTACACAGCCTGTTTGATGCCGCCTACATGGATTTACTACACCTACATGGAGTCTGTCTGGTGCTAAATGGTCGACCTGTATATGCCGGGGAGTATACTTCTGAAAATTATTGGGGGTAGGGGAACAAAGAATACATGGAGGCAACTGGCGAGACCAAATGTATTCGGGGCATAGTCCATAGGACCCCGTGTTAAAAGTTTGATTTTTTTGGGGGTGGGGGGCAAAGCGAACACTGAGGGTCCACTTTCCCCCTCAAAAGTAAGCAAAACAACACCGATGTATATATATATATATATATATATATATGTACATATACATTATACGTAATATATAATATATATTTTTAATCAATTCATCTGCTTACATCATACAGCTGGATAATGTGACGAGCTTGGCCGGCCCAACCTACACGGTGATTGCGCAAAACTCACTTTTTTCCAATTGTCTAGGATTGCGTTGCAAGGGAGATCCGAGTTACCATGATAATGTGATCTCCGGGTGACGTATACCTCCTTAACAGTGGCTGAGCTTGTTCACAAAATAGCTAACAGTCTGCGTACCCTGGAGCCATAATGGCTGACTAAGCAGTGACAGAGTTACATGCACATTCATGATGCCTTGTGCACGAGGCTAGCACGATAATTTGGCCGGAGGCAGGTTCAGTACTCTGCCCTAGGAGTTGAATGCCTTCGGAGTGATGTGTGCTGCGGTCGCCTGCAGTATACCGCCACCCTGCTTGCCGTGGCCGCGGGGTACTCGACACTGACCGTGCTCCTCTCAGCAGCCGTCCCGACAGGCCGGCGGGGTGGGGTGTGTGGCCGCGGGGTACTCGACACTATTTCTAGCAGCCGTCCCGACCGGCCGGCGGGGTGGGGTGTGTGGCCGCGGGGTACTCGACACTGACCGTGCTCCTCTCAGCAGCCGTCCCGACAGGCCGGCGGGGTGGGGGTGGGGGTGTGTGGCCGTGGGATACTCGACACTGACCGTGCTCCTCTCGGCAGCCGTCCCGACAGGCCGGCGGGGTGGGGTGTGTGGCCGCGGGGTACTCGACACTGACCGTGCTCCTCTCAGCAGCCGTCCCGACAGGCCGACGGGGTGGGGGTGCGTGGCCCCGGGGTACTCGACACTGACCGTGCTCCTCTCGGCAGCCGTCCCGACAGGCCGGCGGGGTGGGGGTGCGTGGCCGCGAGCCGGCACCACTGGTGGCTGGCGCAGAGTTCGTGTCAGACATGGCCGAACGAGGTCGGCTGTCGGCGGCACCGCAGCTGCTGTCCTCTGCTGGGGTCGCCTCCTGCGGACATATGGACCTGGTCAGTGACTCCAAATAGCCGTGACCTCAGCCTCTGCTGGGGTCGCTTCCTGCGGACATATGGACCTGGTCAGTGACTCCACAGGGTCGTAACCTCAACCTCTGCTCAGGTCATCTGCCGACACGCAAACTGTGAAATGGAACACAAATCGGCATATGTGATCTTATTCTGAGCACCGGCGGTGTTTTCGTTTTCGTTTTGTTTTTGCAGTTCTTGCGCGTCCGTTTTGTAAGAACATCGTATGACTAAGTATGGAGTGTATAGCTGAGGATATCCCGCATAACTGTGCAAGCGATGTAACAACAGCCGACTCCCGGCGGGAGAGGCAGGTTATGTTCTCTCAGACGGCGACCACGGGGTGGTCGGTGTGGTCAGCGACCTCGCCCACGGCCAGCGAATGTGATGCCACTCGGGCACTGGACCAACGGTCAGCGGGCTCACACCTTCTCAGACAGTGGGCCATGGCCAGCGGGGCCGTGCCCTCAGTCAGCGATGGTCATCGTCTCAGACGGCAGCAGTCGGCACCACGCTATAACCGCGTCATCGAGACGGCGCTATATCGAGATCGATCGCGACGCACGTCACGAACCGCAACCCCGCTGTTCTCGTGAACATTCTAGTTCCAGAGCAGCACCGCCTCCATCTGGGAATGGCGCGGACTGGGCTAGGTGATAATATAATATTTTGTACGCTCCGAGTGGTGCGATTGCGAGATGTGCTGAGGTCAGGACGGATTTATGTTCGCTGATTTATCCGTACCTCCGAAAGTCGGGTGCGCAATATCTGTCATTACTGAACTGAGGCTGTTGATTTGAACCAAACTAGAGACGAAAGTAAACATTTATTCATGTTTTGAGAGCTGGACATAATGCCATCACACGTCCTCTGGCACTTACTTATGCTATCCCTTTTTTCAGATTTCAGACAAAACCACCAGATACCCACAATTGCAGATATCAGACAAAACCACCGGAAATGCGCTGCTGCTTTTCACAAAAGCGAATTACAGTGCCGCACCCTGCCAACACACATGTCTCGCATCCAGCTCTACGATTTGTCGGAAGGCAACTATTCAGCAGCTTCTTTATGATCCTATCCAAGCCCGCGTCTAAGTGGACAAAGGCAGGACAACGCCAGTCCCAGTCTCTCCATATGCGTTGCTATACAATTTCCAAAATATATTTTGCAGCGGGACAGTGGTTTTGTAACGTTCGGATCTTTCTACACGAGTTTGAAGAAGCTAATCACTGAATTGGAAACAATGAAGCGAAGCGGCCGAAACATGCGAACCCATTCCAGTTGTATCGCAGCCACTAATTATTGTTGAAGGCTTAGAAAACCAAGAAAATACCTTAATATTAACGCCGCGGTAGCTGGCTAGCATTAAATTGGTTGTCGTCACATTTTTATATTTCGCTGCTGAAAACCGTACCGCAAGCTACACCTACGGCGCCACCAAAGGCACTGGACAAGCAATGGCAAGATGCAGCATACGGGGCAGCAAGCACCTACCTCCGGCATGAGCATGCAGCAAGCACTCCACGGAGAGGTGATTGGTGCTGTGCCGTGCGACGCATCGTACGGGGCCGAGTTGTGTCGCTTCTGGCAACTCCCTTTCTTCCATAAAATGGCAATATTTAAGCAGAAATGTTGATATGGAGGTTGAGAACATTAAATGTTAGCGAGTAGGCTAAAGGATCGGTGAAGAACGCTGAACATGAAGCGTAGCAAAATAAAGGATGATTAAGGTTTCAAAAGCGTCACAGTCAGATCTGGTCGTGTCGGGTCCGATCGGATCGGCTATAACTTTTTGTCCTACATGCACAACGGTAGACGCGCTCCGTCCTCCCCCTTGTCAGTGATAGCGTCGCAAAACGTCGGAATACTTCCAAGGATTCATTCCCAGACGATAGGCCAACATTTACCTATTCTTTGGGATGCACACTCGTGTTGCATGACAGGCAACATGATGCCGAGCTTGCAAGGCTTCTTCAGGGAACACCCGTCGAGCACCAGGCCTGCATACTCTGTGTATTCACGCGAGCTCACGCCAATTCGTGACTTTTGCATGATCAGGCACGAGGCTAAGATGACTACACGATTCGAGACTCTAGACGACATGCATGACGCCGCAGTTTGCAAGAAGCGGACGCTTGTACTGATTATATCTAGGCGCGGACATCCACGAGAGAGGTTTTCGAGCTCTCAAACCGCAATTGATGCTTGTCCGCAGCGGAAGGAAAAATACATGTATGTAAGCAACGCTCACTTAGCGACCTCATTCATGAAACACCGCGAACGGCAGCCGGGGGCAGTTGGGAGCAGAACATCCCCGCCGGTGCTGTAATGGTGTGGACAATGGTGACCTTGCAATCTGCTGTGCCCTACAGCCGTCGGATGGAGGACGTCCACTTCAGAGCGTGCCACCTACCGGTGCTTTCAACCGTCCACAGCCCCCTGCATAGCGAATGAGCGGAGTATGCGTGAGCTATGTCTATTCATCTGCCACCACTCGACCGATTCCGTTTGATATACCCTTATATTACGTCGCGAAGTGCACACGCGAACCGTAGCCGAAGCGGCGTCGCGTGCAGACGCGGGTGTTTGTGAGTGTTTGTGGGCGAGGATTTCGTCCTGATCGAGCCCACCGGTTGGCGACAGATTTCGAAGCGCGCTCGAGTGATGCGAAGGACAGGCGCCGGAGTAGCGCCAGGAATAACAACCCGGAATGGACGATAAATGATCACTTGTCGGTACGCGGGTTGTCGCGACACGTGCATTCGTCTCTCCGCGGAGGAAAAGCGTCGGGCATTTCTGCGAGCTGCAGTGACCAGTTTGTCTGGAGTGCCGCAATTCCGGTGATACCCTCTGCACCGGCTTCACGATTTACGGCCCTTTCCACAGCGTACTCCCACTTTTTGACATCAAATGAGGACCGGCTTGTCAATCTGCAGAAACCGCATCTGCAGAAACAGCGGCGCTGCGTAAGAGGCATATTTCCGAAACCAGGCTCACTGGCCTGTTGGGCAAGCCCGGACGTTGAAAAGAACGAACCCGAGCACTGGGGTGATCGATGACAATGAGACGCAAACTTAAATTAAAATTAAAAAACGTTTCAATATATTTCCTACGTTTCGGCTATATGTATCCATGTATTCTCGGGCTCTGCATCTACTTCCAAGCCATGTCCTCTGTATGAATTAGCTTGGTACATCTCGGTGTTCCATTTACAATATTTTGCAAATCATGTCTGCATGGCATGGAAATGTTAGTATGCTAATTTGTTGTCATCAGTATCTACCTGATCATACGCGGTCTGAATAGCTCCATCGAGCTATTCAGACCACGAGATATCACACACATACATTACGAGAGGCCATTACGAACATTTCAGAAAGGCAATTTTCAAGCTCAAGTTGATGTGTCACAAGCCCAACGAACTTGATAAGGACCTGATTGAACTCAATTTATATACTAGTCAGGTATTTGGCGTGTTCAACTGCGCTTGCCTCGTGGACCGACATGGCATTTCAAATCTGGTCACGTTTTGAGACTAACCAATGCAGAATGTCTAACGCTACGCCTCGCGGCTTGACTGTGCTGCAATTCCATGGCTGATATGTAATCCCTAGGCGTGAATGGCTTAAAGTTAGTTGGTGTAGCTCAGGGGAGCATCGATTACATATATCACATAGTGCCCAACGGGTGACTTAACCACCCGAGTCTTTGTATATATGTACGTATATATATATATATATATATATATATATATATATATATATATATATATATATATATATATATATATATATATATACATCTATATCATAGCTAACTTGACATACGTGGAAGTTCACCAGTGGACAGAACTGGAGCAGTAATTTATAGCATGGCAGACATACTAATAGCCCTGAGTTATCATGGGGCCAACAATACCCCCGAAGCGTAAGGGAGTGGGCGGGGAGCTGTGCATTTGGCGACGGCCCGGGACTGAATCAGTCGATAGGGTAGGAGGCCATCGGTCGATAGGAACGTCGGACCGGGATGACAACAGATTCGAGCCGGGCTCGGTCGTCAAGGAGGGAGACCTAGCCACCTCGGTCATTAGGAAGGCAGGTCTAAGCCTCTCGGCTGGCGTAGCAGTTGCACGACCCAGCTATGGCTTGGCAGATCATCGGGCCAGATACTGTCCGACCAGCTATTTTGGGAACCTCAGTCGTCAGGGAGGTCGTGCAAGTAGTCGGAGACTGTCGGTCGTCGGAGAGACTATGCGAGTCGTCAGACACGCCGTCAGCCGTGAAGGTTCGCGAGAAAGAGCATAGCCGTCGGAAGAGCATCTCTCTCTCCCTCCCCCCCCCCCCCTCCTTTCTCTTTTTCTCTCTCTCCTCTCTCTCTCTCTCTCTCTCTCTCTCTCTCTCTCTCTCTCTCTCTCTCTCTTTCTCACGCGGTCGCAAAAAGAACATCCCTCGCCAGTCGTCAGGAAGAGGTTCCTCGGTCACCAGGAAGGACACCGTTCAATCAGTGCCCAGGAAGTACAATCGTCCTCGGTCACCAGAAAGACCACCGCTCTATCGTTTGCCAATAAAAACAGCCCTCCTCGGGTCGTCAGGAAGAACACCTCATCCCTCGTGGCTGGGAAGAACACGCCTCTCAGTGCCTCCGGCAGACTCGCCTGTTGTCGGCGGACAGAGATCGCCAGCTCATCAGTCTCTCGGTGTCGGCGAGTACGGCACGCGCCAGATTGAGTGCTGCGTAGCTGCGGGTGCGATGCTGCGATGCCTTGCGGCGGACGGGCGCCGCCGGCGTGGAGGCGCGAGACCGCCACTCAGTCGGCAGCGGCGACTTCCTCGGAGAACCGGCATAGAGGAGAGTCATACCAGACGCGGGTGGGCCGATTCTGAGCCACGATCACACCAGTCCCGTTCAGACCTCCGACTACACTGGGCGCCGCCGGCACTTTTCCTCACGTTGGGCTGAGCGTTGGAGGCGCCACGAGTGACGTTGGGCTGAGTGTTGGAGGCGCCACAACTGTTGGATCTGATCCTGATCGCCACGTCGCGCGGGCTTGGCAGCGGCTTAACGGCGCCGACAGTAAACGTCAGCACGTGATAATCACATCAGTGGCACGTGAAATATGATGAAGATGAGGATGGCGTGATGATAACCCGGCGACAGGGAGCAATGCAGCAAGGTGTTTCCGGTCAGCTTGCCGTTTAACGTGCTACCGTGGAAGCTGACTTCGACGCAGACAGCTTGAGCTAAAACAAACGGGGCACTGAATTTAGCCGGGCAGTCAAAATATCCAACTCGCATCCCACCGTCCAAACAGAATCCGAATTAGCAACCCGTCCTACCCTCGCCGGACAGCACGCCAGGTTCCGAATTAGCAACCCGTCCTACCCTCGCCAGGCAGCATGAGAGGTTCCGAATTAGCAACCCGTCCTACCTTCGCCGGACAGCAAGCGCGGTTTAGCCACTTGATCAAACAGCCGGATGTGGACCTGCTGTTGGTGGTCCGTGACAAAGCAGCAGAGTTCGACGTCTGTCTTCCGTGGCCTTCGGAGGTTCCCGTAACCAGTGTCGCAAGAGCGACCGGTCGGTGCCAACACAAGCCAAACAAACAGGGCGGGACGAGCGGCCACCATGCTGTCTCCTCGCCCGGCCTGGCTCGCGGTCGGGTCGAACACGCCCCCTCGTCGGCGTCGGGGGCGTGGGCGTGGCCAGGCGCCGACGAGAGGGCGTGTTCGACCCTGGCGCGACTCGGCGAGACGCGATCTTACGACCTCACGGTCAATCGCTTCAGGGGTGATCACGTAACCGCTCAGCCGACGTTCAAGGGGGGGGTCTATCCGCCGGGTTTCCGCAGGGCCACAAACTCTCCCCCGCTCACCGCTGACCTCATCTCCCGCAAGGCACGGGGGGATCTCCACTGTCCTCTGCAGTGGGCGGGGACGTGCGACCCCACTCCACCCCGTCGGAGCCACGTCGTGCCCGACGAGCGGACATCGGGCGGCGCGACGTCCCACGTCGGTGACAAGAGCCACACCGACACGGCTAAATATAGCGCCGCCGCACGACGATCGTTGCCGACGCATAGCCGGCGGCGGTGTTGGTCACGCGTCGGAGACGAGGCGACGGAAGCTGTCGCAGACGACGCTGCGGGTGGGTGGTCTCCGGCGCTCCCGGACACGGCAATGCTGGCCCGGCCTAACATGGGCAAAGTATGTGAGCCTGCCGCTGGCTGGCTGTCTCTCGAAGCTGACAGTGGGAGTCCGGTAAGACAGCTGATCGGCAGAGAGCTCGTTGCACTTCCGGATCACTGGCGCTCTCTCAGCAAAGGAGATGGAGGTCATCACCGTCGCCACGGGTTTTATATGGGAACGAGAAGTGTACAGGTACATTATCTTCGTGATGCTGAAGCGACGCTTTCGTTCTCGGGACTCCGGCAAATGTCGCTCCCACGTGTCATGTAAAACTGTAGTGAGGAGCGTATGAGTTTGGGTCGCTGGCAGGGCATGAAAATTAGTTTTAACATTGTCCATGTGAGAGTAGAAAATCACTTTAAAATGACTGCCACAGCAACTTCCTCTGTAAAACCAAAGCAATTGCAACACCCTTGATTGATTTTTTGTTTGTTTTAAAAACTAGACTAACTATGTCATTCGATATGGTACATACGCGCTTATAAGAGTATGTTAACGAGTAAACACATCCGACCCGAAAAGGCTTCGCTGAAAAGGCTCCCAGTGCTTCAGTGTCTCCTGTATCCGCCCCTGCACGAAGTCAATGTTGGCAAGAAACGGAAGGGCAATCATTTCTCAGACAATTGGTAAACATAGTATATGATTCAATACCACTTTCACATGCACAACGTGAAAAACTACCTCCGAAGCTAATCAAAACAGCACAAATTACGTGGGGCGGACTGCCGCTGTGTCAGGGAAGTCAGCTGACGTTGGTGCCGCGCCAGTAGTCACCGGCCGGCTGCCGCTGGCACTGGCACTGCAGCAGGAGTCAGCTGACGCGCGTGAGAGTCAGCAGAGTCATTTCCGCCGACCAGTCTGAACACTTAGCGTCCGCCGGCGCTGATCGCCGTCGATTTTATCGAAGCTCGGCTCAACGCATCGTCTGCAGCACGCGACACGCCACCGCGCCGCACTCGTCGCATATGGCAGCCCGCCACGCGACCCGACGGCCGGCGCTGCCAAATCTGCCCGGCCGCCGTTCTCAGACCGGTTGGCACCGCAGCGGGCGGGCGGGCGAGCGGGCGGGTGGGCGGGCGGCTGGTCGCATCCGACTGGCACGCGACACGGACGGGCCCTGTCCGGCCACCCGGCTTTCATCAACTAATTGGTCAGGTGGTGATACGCCATCCTGCACCGCCACGAGGAGGATGGGAAGGAGGTGACACGGGCTCGGGCCGTGCCAACTGCGTTTGAGGCGGCTCCGGGATCTGGACAAAAGCTGACTTCTTCCGCAGAAGTTCGTCGGCCAGATTCTCGTTGGCCAAATCTCGTAATGGCAAAAGCTTGCGCGATATGCACCTTGTACCGCCAGTTCATCAGCGTTAAGTCTAGTTAGTTGCTCATATAATTAAATTCTGGTCATGTTAAACTCTGAAATAAAATTATCGTGCGGAACTCAATATTTTATTCCTAAATTGACTCGCAGCTAAATTGTCGTACGATTAAATTATCGTACAACATAATTGACTTCCGACAAAGTATCGCACAAATAAATCACCGTGCAGCAAAATTATTCGGATCGTTAATTACCCCATGACCGAAGTCTCGTCGGACATCTTCTCGTACGAACGATTTGTGTTATAGCAAAACATAACATTAAATTCCTGGACAACCTTATTGTCGTTGGACAGTTCGCCCGAGTAAGTAATGGTGTGGTGCAATTTCTTCATGACAGAATTCCCGTATTCCCGTGAAGATCTTGACACTCATATTCTCGTATAGTAAAGTGCTCGCACAACCCAGTCCTCAGACAGGTTCTGGTGGGGATAATTTATCGTACCTCTTAGCTCTCATCCTAATAGGGGCGGTGAACACCAGATGCCTTATCATTACATTTTTTTTCGAAAACCACACGCAAGCTAAAAGCTTAGCGGGAGGAAATTTTCAGTCGCTGAGCCTTTGTCAATCGGACACATTTTGGTACAAAAACCAAGTTGACATCAGGTCCCGTCACAACTTGATGACGTCTCGGCTTGATGACGTTTGACGACGTAAAGCATTGCCAGTTTCACTTCTGAGAGGCCCGATGACCTGATTCTCAGCAAACAGAGGTCAAATGAGCCATTTGTTTTGGCGCAGAAGTTGCCAAGGATGGCTCCGTTCCAAAGGTAGGGAGGGGAGCGGGAGGTGCGAAGGCAGCTGGGAATAACCATGATTTCTCTTACCGGACGTATTAAAATGACATTCGAAACAAAAATCGAAGGCGGTCCAGTCAGGGGAAGATTTACGTATCCAATTCAATTATCCAATATAATCCAATATAATCAAATATCCGATTAAATTATTGGAACACAATTCCCGATTTTCAACTTCCATGCGTTTTCAGAATTGCATTATCCCCTCTCCCCCAGAAACGTCTGGAGTAAGCTGTTCTTTCGCAAGTCTGACATCTGGGAGTTATACATCCGAAGAAAAGCCGAAATCGTACGACGGCATCCTGCCGGATGTGCCTAAATTAGACGGGCGTAGAATTAGGCCGTACGAAAATCAGATCTACAGAACTTGGCAGCAAGAGGATCTAGACATCTATCTCGTAACCCGAATCTCTCGAATCTCGTACATGATATCCAAATACGATAATTTGGCAGAACGAGAATCTGCCAGACGATAATTTGGCCGCACGAGAGATTCGCTATGCGAGAACTTAGCCGTACGAAGGTTTGCCCAACGAGAATCAGGTCATACGAGAATTGGATTATGGGATAACTTAGTCGTACGAGACTGTCCAACGATAATTACGCCGTACGCTAATTTGTTATTCATTAATTTAGCCGTCGAAGAATCCCTCCAACGATAATTATGTCGTACGATAATCTTCTCTACGATAATTTGGAGCCACGATAATTCAACAATACGAAATATTGCATTCAGATAATTATTCTTCGCGGGAATTTTCCATTATGAGATTTGTACCGAATTAGCATTTTCCGTTCAGAATTTATACCGTACGAAAATTGCCAATTGCGAGATTTATGCGTCGAGACACTGTCCGAAAGATATTTGTCAACAAGAATTCAGGCACAGGATCGACCTCGCTTTCTCTCTCTCTCCCTCTCGGGCTTTAGGGCGCTTTCTCTCTCCCTCTTTCGCGCCCCTTTTTAGCTGATTAAAGCGGTACGCACAGCATCTCCTCGCACGTGAACCGAAAAACAAGACCCTCGTTAATGGGCTATCTAGCAGGGCGACGTTCGACCCAGAGCCCTTCTGTCGTCATCAACGCGGCAAATGGCAGCTGTGGGCGGAGACATTTGGCAGCGCGCACAATACGGATCAGGGGAAAACAAACACCGCGGAAGCCAGCGCAACGCCGAGCTGTCGCTGCCAGCTGAGAGGTGTCGTAATATTCACATCAAGCCTAATTAACATAATACAAGTCACGAGCTGCATGCCATCGTCAAAGGTACCAATTTGGCAGGCGTTCAGAGGCCTCCTCACTGCATGCAACGCCCTCTGTGCGGTGGCGGACGGAGGTAATTTAGAGAGGAAAACAAATGTGACTGGGTACCCTGGCCCCGATGGCACCCTTTCGTGGTGCTGACACGCCGAGCTTCTTGGGCCCGGGTCCGCCTACAAATAGCTTTTTTATAATATATATATATATATATTATATATATATATATATATATATATATATATATATATATATATATATATATATATATATATATATATATATATAAGGTGGTCAGAAGCTGGCCAAGACCGTTGTCGCTGTACTTCAATTTCAATTGACATTTTATATAAAATATTGTGCACGATAAAATGTACATCATTTTGCTTGAATGCCCCCCCGTTCAAGAGGACTCCCAAACCCAGTAGCCCGTCCTGTTCGAGCCGGAACTGAAGAAAAAAAACTCCCAGGACTCCTGAATCCAACTCAAGGAGCCTATGCCTGAGCTACCAGAATCATGTAGCTTGAAGGGCTCAGTCAGCTTCAAGTGATTGATCCAGCGTGAAGAGGTTCAAAGGGGTCGCCATGGAAGCCATACTGGTCAAATAACTTAATAATTTACGGTGCTAATTGTATCAAAGGCAAATCAAGGGGAAGCTAAAACTGAGGATACACAACCAACCGATTTTCCTGAGCAAGCGGATTTTGAGAGCAGTAACACCCCTGCATGAGTGAAAATGAACGACTCTTGAGGGTCCTCGACTTCGCCAAAATGTTCGAAGGGCCCCTCTGGGCAACTATGATTTACGGGAAGACAAACAGATATGCTTTCCCCTCTAATATTTTGGATAAGCCTAAGCCTCCGCCCTTCCCCTCTCTCTCTGCTCCGCTGCCCTTTCCTCTGTGCTTGAAGTACATCCTGGGCTCAGAGGTAGCTCCCTTCGGTTTGGTAGAGCTATCCTCCGCCTGGAACAGACTATTCCTCTTCTGAAAGTCCCGCTCCGTCTGGCGTTGGGTTGTCCCTGTCTTGAGATGCTAAAATTTTGTCCATGGCAACACCTTTCGAATCAAGAAAACTCAAAAATATACGCAAGTATGCAGAACCCTATCGTAGCAACTATGTTGCTGTTTGTAGCGATCTTTCTGTTCGTAGCAGCTCCTTTACGTTTCAAGGAAGCTTTGGACCGATCACATCCTCCGGCAATCTGCCAGCCTTTGCACCAGCTCTGGCGGAGCAGCTCTGACGCCAGGCTGTAGGCCCCCCCAGACGTGACCGCCGACCGTACCGGCGCAGTCGCACCTTCCTCGAACCACTATCGGCGACTACATTTCGCGAAGCGCATCCATGTGCTGGCGAGGCAGTGCGGCCGCGCCTGGTTAGCCAGTCAGGTAACGGGCGCTAAGTCGGCGGAGACGAGAGGCACGCGCCGCGTAGATGGCCGGCGATACATACATCAGCCGAGCGCGGCTCGGCTGCGGCTCGGCTGCGGCTCGGCGTCCGCTGTCGCCGCTGTTGCCGACTGGCGCTGCCCTGGTACTGGTCGCTTGCGGCCGCCGTCCCAACCGACTGAACAGGATCCCTCCATCTAGTTGCTAGCAGCACCTTGCGGTTCTGGCCTGCTTTGGCACGCGGAACTGATGGTCTTAAGACATCGCGCGTCCTCAGTTGGGGTAGTGGTGTCAGAGGTAGGGAACAGGGTTAGGATCAACTCTTTACCAAGGGTATTAATCTGTGGGTACACAGCACCTTCACGCCTCTAGAAGTGATACTTTTGCGATGGTATGCCGCCGAAGCAGGCATTCAAAACTATGTCACTGTCACCATGCAAACTGTATGCATGTCTCATAATTCACCATTGCTGAACTCCCCATCGTCTGCACA
The DNA here is from genome assembly GCA_034440615.1 of Ashinkailepas kermadecensis. NCBI lineage: Eukaryota > Metazoa > Arthropoda > Thecostraca > Neolepadidae > Ashinkailepas > Ashinkailepas kermadecensis. The sequence goes on from JAOTOM010004827.1 coordinate 344,252, forward strand.
AACGGCCAATTGATTTCTATCGGTGCTCACCCGAGTCCGTAGCACACCATAGGCGCTCACCCGAGTCCGTAGCACCCCAGTAGTGTTCACCAGAGTCCGTGGCACCCCAGTAGTGCTCACTCGAGTCCGCAGCACCCCAGTAGTGCTCACCCGAGTCCACAGCACACCATCAGTACTCGCCGGAGTCCGTGGCGTGCCGTCGCGCCAGTGCTCACCTGTGTCTGGGGCGGTTGCGGCGGACACTGCGGCGCGTCGGCACCCTGCTGCTGGCGCTTCTGGTGCTGCAGCAGCGCCTGATACTCGGGCGAGTCGAGCGGGGCGATCGGCACCGCCTGCCACGGCACCGGCGTGGCCATCAGCGGCCCGCCCGGGAACGACGGCGCCATGTAGTAGCCGGCCACCGGAGGCAGGTGGATGATGCCCGCCTCGTCCATCACTGGCGACACAGAGCGGCGTGCGTCAGCGCTGCGCCGGCACCGCTGATGCGGGAAAATTCCGCGCCCGGCGAGCTTTGAGCTCAAGACTTAAGACTTTCAATCTTAAGTGGAATATGAATATTTAGGCTACAAGCCACGCCCGCCCAGACGCACACACTCAGTTACCCTGTAGGACCTGATGAGGACCGTGTGTGCCACTGCTGTCAATATGCGGGAGGAGCACCCTGTAACTTGGACAGAAGCCTGCCAGAACCGAGGAGTGTTGAACACAGAGCGGTATAATGCGTCCATCTAACTCTTGGACATCGTCCAAACAATTGCAGAAGCGGGCGAACGCGCCCGGAGTTGATCTGTATTCAGGCTTCGTGCCAGCGCGGATGAGACTTTGTCAACTGGGGTGCGTTGCGTCGCTGCTGGTGAAGCAGTCGGTGATGTCGCTGCGCCAGTGTGTGATGATGTCTGGAGAGAGCTCACATGTTGTCGATGCTGCGCCAGTGTATAATGATGTCTGGAGAGGACTCGTAGGTTGTCGATGTTATTGTCTATTCCGTGGTTTACGATGTACGTTGTGCAAGAGCACGGCTAATGGAGCCGCCCACACTGTTTCGCCGGTGGGCCGCGGGATTGGGAAATGTCCCGAGTGGTGAGGGTATGTTGTCGATGCTGCGCCAGTGTGTAATGATGTCTGGAGAGAGCTAGCAGATTGTCGACGCAAGGCCAGTGTGTAATGATGTCTGGAGAGAGCTAGCAGATTGTCGACGCAGCGCCAGTGTGTAATGATGTCTGGAGAGAGCTAGCAGATTGTCGACGCAGCGCCAGTGTGTAATGATGTCTGGAGAGAGCTAGCAGATTGTCAACGCAGCGCCAGTGTGTAGTGATGTCTGGAGAGAGCAAGCAGATTGTCGACGCAGCGCCAGTGTGTAATGATGTCTGGAGAGAGCTAGCAGATTGTCAACGCAGCGCCAGTGTGTAGTGATGTCTGGAGAGAGCTAGCAGATTGTCAACGCAGCGCCAGTGTGTAATGATGTCTGGAGAGAGCTAGCAGATTGTCGACGCAGCGCCAGTGTGCAGTGATGTCTGGAGAGAGCTAGCAGATTGTCGACGCTGCGCTAGTGTGTAATGATGTCTGGAGAGAGCTAGCAGATTGTCAACGCAGCGCCAGTGTGCAGTGATGTCTGGAGAGAGCTAGCAGATTGTCAACGCAGCGCCAGTGTGTAGTGATGTCTGGAGAGAGCTAGCAGATTGTCGACGCTGCGCTAGTGTGTAGTGATGTCTGGAGAGAGTCCACAGGTTGTCGATGTCACGTCCCTTTGTTCATGGCGATGTCGCGGCATTGTGCGGCAGCCGCAGCTAGCCAAGGCCCATGCCAGATATGACCATCCGGCTCAACGACAGTGCTCATGGCTACTGGGCCCTGACGTCACATGTTCTCATCGGGTGCTATGGGCATCGATGGATATTTATACATCTATTATATCTATTATATTTATTTATTATATTTATTATATATATTATATTTATTATATATCACAGGTGCTTGATGACTTTTCACGGGTATTTTCTGGTTTTCGTCGTGTTATGACTAGCGGCAAGTGTTCCTGCGATGAAATACCGTGTGAACTAGTATGCATCCTTCACTTAAATGACCCTATCGAATGGTTACAGACCCTTCAAGAGGGCCTGAAATTCAAGATATCAATCGCCAATACCAACATCTGCTGACACCGATGCGCCACAACATACCACAAACACTAGTTATGTTAATCTCTATATTTTAAAGGGAATACAACTGTCGACAACGACGCATCGCTAACAGGGAAGGATCATAGCCTCCATAGACCTCACGTACTCGCATATGTCCTCCAATCCATTGACCCAGGGCCACCAACGAAACTAAACCGCGGCTGTGTTCTCAGCGCCGGGGGATCACAGTCTCTGTGGATCTAGTCAATAGGTCAATACTGGGTGGGGAGGGGAGGGGCTTAGTTTCCCAACGGAAACTAAGCTTAAAAGCAGTCCTCAGCACGGACAGCCAGAAACCAAACTTAATCTAAACCCTAAACCACGAAACAGTCTACAGTACGAGTGCACTACAGCCTCCCAACTTAACCTGAACCGCAGAATACCCCCCCCAACTCCTGTATGGGTGGGCCACAGCCAGAGGCAGATACTCAACTTAGCACATATCGCCTGTGCACATAGTTCTCGGTTCAAAAGTGCGCAGGGCTGATCCTACCCTGACTCAGATCAAACTTGCCGGCTCACTTACAAGCGGCTGCCCACTTAGCACGAAGAACAGGACCACGAGGAAAGGAAAATAAAAATGCTGAGGGTCCTTTATGAGCCAGACTTGCACGGAGCCGTACCACAAATGGTCAGGATTATCATAGTGAAAATACAGATCCGTGGCATTAAATGACGACAGAATCAACCGCAACGATTGCAGATAACCTATCTATGGCGAAACCTGGCCGTAAGGGAAGTTTGATTAAAATGGCCGCCGGCGAGGTCAGATATGTCTGGAGCTGGCAGTGGCGCATTCGGGGGAGGGAAGACAAGGACCCCTCCCCTATGAGCGTGTTGTCACATGGTAAATTTAAGCGGCCGATTGTTTTACAAAGAAACCAAGCTGGATTAACTCCCTAGGTAATCTGAATCTTTCCTTTTTCTTTAAAAAGGTGGGAATGCATTTTGCATTTTCTGCATACGCCCCTGGAAGCTGGTGACGTCACTTGTTGAGCCGCTATTTATTTTCTAGAAGTGGACGCGTGGGATGATAACACTGACAACTAAATATTGTATGAGTGAGCGAACAGGCTGTACAGACAGTAGCCTGACTCTCTCGGATGGAAGGCTCGTGATTAAGAGACATCTCTGACCTTCAAGTTTCAAAGTTTATGGGTGAAATAGTGCTCAGAGTAAGCAAGATACTGAAATATTTTCCCGTAGATTTGCTCAGGGTTATTTCAAAGAACAAAACAGAATACAAAAAGATAATTGAAAACGCAGTATGCCACCAAGCTCGGAAATGTCTGCGGTGTCAGAAGTTCAGCTCTTAGGTCCTATGCAAAGACCCGGAAGATTCATTACCATTATCAAAGACTCATTACCCAACGTGGAACTGATGGCAGGCACTGAAGAACAGCAGCAGAACTGCGTACCCACTTCTCTAGATAAACCATGTCATATTTCAGGTTAAGCTGTCGGCAGATCATCAAGTTTTAACGAAATAATTATATGGTAGTCTGCGGATCGAACTAGTGGCATTGTATTCAAGCACATTGTTGCATTGTTTTAGACAGATCTGATGCTGTAAAAGCCATTAACGCGATCCGCCGAGTAGCGCAGATGGAAACGGCGGCGTGTTCAGATAATGGAACAATGAGGAGCAGACGTGAACGGTGCAGTGTTCAGATAGTAGAACATTGAGGAGCAGACGAGTTGTGGGTGTTTTCATGGTTGGTTCCGATGGTTTTGGGCCACCACCAATTCCCGGCCAACATCCTACCTCGTCTCACACTAGTCACCACCAATGTCTCGCCAACCGCAGCCGGACTTACCCTGCGGTGTCTTTATCATTCACCTTGATAAATACGCGGCGCAGTCCATATTATGTGACGCAACACTAATCTAACTCGCACTTCACATCTTATCCATGCACGGTTGTAGAGTCTGCGATACTGATCTGCCCAGGTCAAGAGTGATTTTATGAATGCGTGAATGCAACAAGAATTAATCACTACAAACAACAGCATGGGTGGATGCATCGAGGCCTTGTGCGTGAATCTGTAGCTGTCCAGTCTATATATAATTTCGATCCATGTTCCTACTGTTGGCTATTTAAAAAAGATAGCCAAAGATATATCTGGACTAGCTGTATACATGGTTCATGCTGAGCAAAGTGTGCCACTTATAGGTGGAATAAGCTACCCTAAAAGGGAGCTTCACATCTACATCACAAACGCGGAATTCAACGCTCGGTCTCTGGCCGGATATGGCTAATATACTAGCTGAATTCCTTTACAAACTGTTTAAAGGATACAACAAACTCTCGTCCTAATGGATTAGTTGCGCTGCGAAAGCACCCCTGCTATATTTATCAAAGCCCACGAAATGGCTTAAATGCGGAGGAAACCAGCCAAGTCATTTTTACAGCCAGACCTAACGGCGTCCATTTGGCGATTTAGTGCACACATTACAGTGAGTAGCACATATATCGGCCGTTGTGGACGTGGGGGGGGCGCTCGCCGGCTCCTGGTTTCGCCCACGAGACCGCGACGATGATCGCAGCCTTCTGTTACTTGGGTACCGACACAAATTGGCATACACACACGTGCGCACGAGCAAGCACACATGCACGCACACACGCTCACTCGCACGCACGCATGCACGTCCACACGCACGCACGCACATGTACACACCATTACGACTCCCTTCAAAAGCTTCCAAAAATTAGCTCATCGGCAGGAAATAAAAAAGCAGGTGAAGTAGAGTTGGAGAAGGTATTTTACGCAATATCACGTTCGTGTAGTGACCATTCAAGCAATAAATACTGCCTGCAAGGGGGAGAAAAGGTCGATTCCGAATGATGGCCGATGAGAAAGGGACTGGCCTCAATGTCCACCAATCACTCACTCCCTTGACATGCTGATAATAATTCGGACGGAATCAATTATTTAAAATATCGCCGCTGTTGTGACGTAAATTGGCCACCGTCCCGTTTGTCGGTATTGCTAGAGGGCTTACCCTACAACAAATAACCACGTCTGTGAGATGCACAGCGGTGAATGGACGAACGTATTTTCTAACGAATTCCTTGTCTGTCACATCTAAACGGGACTCACCTAACCTGCCCCCGTGCACGTGCCTGAGAAGACTGTTTCACCCCTGAACTCACCATTGAAGTAGACGTTGCCTTGCGGGTCAATGAACGCGTATTGGATTTGTGAGGCGAGCGCTGCATACGGGTTTTTGGAGCCTTCTGTGCTCTCTCCGTACTCTGTAAAAAGATAAGACCGTCACAGCAAATATAGCACAGTCAGTCACAGTCAACCAGACTGCTCTCACAGAAACCCACGGACCATAGCCATAACAACTGGAGGACATCATTGTAGCAGACACCGATGTGAGTCGCTTAATAACCGGATATATCCGTCGCAATAGTCAGTCATAATAGCCAGAGATATCCGCTAGAGTAGACAGATATATCCGTCACACCACCGAGAGATGTTCGTCAACATCTAGATGTCCGTTACAACAGCTAGAGATGTTCGTCACAACATCCAGAGATATCCGTCACAACATCCAGAGATGTCCGTCACAACATCCAGAGGTGTACGCGACAGGAGCCAGATGGTTGGTTGGTTGGTTGGTAATTGGTTTTACGGCACGTCGACCTTTGAGTCATGTAGCGTCGCCAATCTCTCACGCCGATTGGCCGCGGGCGAAGAGTAGCGACAGGTGAGATTCGAACCCACAACCTTTCGATTGTGAGACGGGCAACTTACCCCTAGACTACTCGTCCCCAGGAGCCAGATGGAACCACACTGTTCACTGAGACAGTCGTAGCAACGACGCCACCACACCCGAAGACATGTGCTCACAAAGCAGGCTTGGCACGACCGACACATCGGCCATTGCGTCAAACACATTGCATCATGGGTCAACACGAACACCACAGAAACCAGACAATCGTCATAGCCGGATCCAGCACACTGATCCAGCAAAACCAAAGCCAAAACACATCAGGGTGTAGAACGCGAACAGCCGGAAGGCGGAGTAGAACAGAACCACTTAGGGTAGAAACACTTGAGCTCAGACTCACTCAGGGGGTGTACAACGCCAAAAAAATAGACGATGATGTACAACCGTGAAGTGAATACGTTGAAATTCGAACATTATTTCAATATCGCCGCTCAGCAGTTGCACAATTCCAAGCACAAATTGGTCCAGAACTCCGGAGATCCATATATTAGGAATCCGAGCACAACATGAAAGTAATATTATTGTTCAATTGGCTTGAAGGGAAACCAAAATTACTAATATGAACATTGCGAGTATCCACATCGGTTGTATACGTTAATCATCAAAGAATCCACAACAAGAAGTAGGCGTACTGAAGTACGTCCCGTTAGGTACGTTAGGTATGTGCAACGAAGTGCTTGCATATCAAGAGTTGTTCGCTTCGGGTTAACGAGCTGCATCTCTCTCGCGAGTGCATGCTCTCATGCATACCTATTCACTGCATGGGGAGCCGCGACCGGCTCAGATTACAGGTGGACCCACTGCTGGCGAATTAATAGCCATCCGAGCAGATTGTCACCGGAGCCGATTGGGCGCTCAGACGGCCAGCCGCTCGTCGGATCATCGGGGACGCCGGCGTCGCCAAGCCAAACAGCGCACTGGCGGCCGGCTGCAGGCGGCCCCAGACGGAGTCCGGCTGCCACGGCGCCCCAGACGGAGTCCGGCTGCCACGGCGGCGACGTATGGCGGTCCCAGACAGAGTCCGGCTGCCACGGCGGAGATGCATGACGGCCCCAGACGGAGTCCGGCTGCCACGGCGGAGATGCATGACGGCCCCAGACGGAGTCCGGCTGCCACGGCGCCCCCAAACGGAGTCAGGCTGCCACGGCGCCCCGAAACGGAGTCCGGCTGTTACGGCGGCGACGTATGGCGGCCCCAAACAGAGTCCGGCTGTTACGGCGGCGACGTATGGCGGCCCCAGACAGAGTCCGGCTGCCACGGCGGCGACGTATGGTGGCCTACGCCGGGCGGGGGTCAACCTGCAGCCGCATTAGGGCGGCGACACACTGCCAGCTCTGCACGAGACATCTGCGCGCGTCACGCGCGTGATTGCCGTGCGTTACGCGCGGAAAATTTTACGTCACCGCACACTGGTGCAACGCATGCGCTTCAATTGCGTGCGGTGTCTGCGTGCTAAGAGTGGTGGAGATAACGCTGAATGGAATAGAATTGCCTAACGAAGCCAGGATCGACGATATAAAATCAAACATTTCCATTTAACATGCTTATATTTATTGTTAGAATGACTTTGGGCAAGCCTACAACACCTTGTACGTGTTGTAGGCTCCTTGACATTCTTATAATGTCAAGGAGAGCTGTAGGATTTGGTCTGCACTATCATACATATGCTTCAAGCTCGTAAGGGTACTTTATACACTTTATATAATTTTATATAACTAAGTTCCAATTCATATTCAGAGCACAAAAAGGCATCATATAATGCATGCTTCATATGCAAACTCCATGTGGGGTGTTCAAATTTACCTTACTGAAATTCACATATACTGCCAAGTCATACATCATGTACCCAATTTTGATATCATTGATGTATTTAATGTTTCATTTACCGTGCTAATTGAACCTTCATCGAAGAAACGAAAACTCAGTGTCGTGCAAAGCCACATAAGTGGATGTCTCACCGAGGCTACTCGGCTAGATGGTATCCTTGCCACACCAGCCACCTTTATATAGCTTCAACATTATCACTAGCCCGGACCTCTCTCATCCATACGTATGCATCGCAGCCAGTCTTCCCTCTCGCAGCATATATCACTTTTAATGAAAAGACAAAAGCAGGCTATATTTACCTCGTCGTGTGTTTTGCGACCAACTTTCGTTAAAAAACGAGGTAAACCGAAACGTTCAAGTTCGCGAGAAGTGTTGGTACCTCGTGATCCTCACAGGACCAAGGCACCACCAACGCATACAACAGCGTAGGACAGGAAAACACAGCTTTGACAGGATTTGCGCTACAATGCTTTCTGCTTTTACGGATCCATTGCAACTCAACTACATCTGGAAGCATTCATCATTCGCGTCTAGCTTACGCCTTGAATCCATGCTTTTTCCTGCATTGATTGAAACTTCAAGCTTCAAGTGAGTCGAAAACAAATAGTGCAGCGACGAAGGATGTTTCCGGGCATCGCATATCACAGCCGTAAGGCAAGGGCACTCCGAGATGGGAGAGGGGACAATGATAAACTCGCCCCTCAAATCCCAGGGGGCAGCCGTCCTCGCTAACCACTCCCCCTAATCCACCGCCCCTGGTAAGAAGACTTCACGAACATTTGTGTGCAGCAATGACCATTTGGCCAGTGCCTAGCGATCGGAAAACCTGGTGGCAAAGACCAGACCGAGGACAGCTCTCCTCCCTCACTGCATCTACTCACGGATTGACAATAGTCTGTCGAACACCGTAGTGCACCGGCCGCATTGTCGACGCATTTTGTCATTCCCGCTGCAGCCTGCGCCCGCCACCACTGCACTGTCCGGGTGCACACGGCCAGTATATGCGTGTTGTGCTGACGACGGGCAGCGGGGCGCGATCGCTACTCAAGTGTGTTCAAATTCATTTCGACTTTGATGTCAAATGCAAATAAAAATATTTAAATTTAGCTATGTAACTGAAAATGTTGCGTGGTATATGTCCGACTTGAATGCAATTGAATGGCACGATTCTGCGTCCGCGCTCAGCCCAGTACCACTTCAAAAACACGCAAGCAGGAACTGAATGTCGTCCACGTCAGATGTGCTTTACTAGCATGTGCACCGATTCCGTCCGTTGACATCTGTCGGTCTGTATCACCATCATCTCACTTTTTCTAACATCTAACTTAGAATGCAAATACCTTTCCTGTTACGTGATGCTTTCCATCTACACTGCCGAATTTGGACGTACTGTCGCTACTGTTGCTTAGTTCCGGTGCACATGACCAGTGCCTTGCGTTTTGTGCTGACTGGCAGCTGGGCGCGACGCCACTGCACTGGCGCACACGGCCAGTGCGCGACTTGCGTGTTGGGCCGGCGACTGGTAGGTGGGCGCAAGGCTACTGGCGCTGATGCCCGGTGCACACGGCCAGCGAGCGACTTGCGTGCTACGCAGATGGCTGGCAGCTGGGCGCAATTTGTCACCAGCCATCTCGACGTTGTCTGAGGTGCCACCACTGTAAGATTATATTTAGGTTGCCGAACTAGGTGCCGTCTGATTGTGGGGGCGGGCGAGGCGAGGAGGAGGAGGCGGGGCTCGGCAGGGAAGTGTGACGCGCCGGCCAAGAGCAATAGATTAAATACAGTCAGAGGTGGAAGCTTCTGGAAGTTAAACATTTGCATGATCCCTAGATAGATTTCAAGTTCATTTTGTATACACCTGTGTACCAAGATAGGCATATCGTTGAACTTCCGAAATCATCCGCGATACATTGACAATGAAGAGATCTCCGATTCCATCAGCCTCCGATCGTGGAGATGCAGTAGGAATATTTGCAAAGGATGCGAAAGATGACGCCCCAATACCACGTACGGAACAAATACGTCGCACGTGTCGTGTTCCCAGTTGGCGCTGCCGTGATGTCCGATCCTCGAATCTACACAGTGATGCTCCACAACACCCAGTTGTTCCCAGTCAATTTACCGCAAACGCTTCCCGTGACATGAGATACACACCGTTCACCAAACCATAGTTCCTCCGAAACGCCGCAACTCATAGCTATCGGTGCCTTTTTAACTATGGGGTACCGTTAATAGAAGACCTAAAAATAATGTTATTTTTTTCTGCGCACATTGTCGTAATCCTCAAAGCATTCTCCTTCAATTAACCACAATCCTGAGATGGCAAAAATCAGCGATGAATCGCCCAACGTATGACCCAGTGGAACCGTGGTAGGCAATCATCGAGGTGAATCGCCCAACGTATGACCCAGTGGAGCCGTGGTGGGCAATCGTCGAGGTGAATCGCTCAACGTAGGACCCAGTGCAGCCGTGGCAGGCAATCATCGAGGTGAATCGCCCAACGTAGGACCCAGCGGGGCCGTGGTAGGCAACCATCGAGGTGAATCGCCCAACGTAGGACCCAGTGGGGCCGTGGTAGGCAATCATCGAGGGAGTGGGGTGGACCGCTCCATTAACATGCTAACCTCCCTTGGCACGCCAACTGCGGCGGCGGTGCCCAACCCCAATCGTGATCGCGGCGCCCCTCCCCGCCACAGTCAAGTCACATTTCCCATTGCGTGATCACTACTGTGGGGGAGGAAGGAGCCCGAGAGGCTGGGTTTGGCCGCATGGTAGCGGCCCCTGCTAGATAAGGCCCTGCCTCAACCCACAGCACCAGTCACCGCACCCACAGCACCAGTCTCTCGAATTTGTGTAGTGTCGCTGATCTTATCTCCGCCTCCGGTAAAAATGATCGGAACCCTGCGATCAGGCCCAACTTAATGTGGTGTCTGGCTTCAGAATCTCGACGGAAGTCCCAGCAACATCAGTTGCTGGCCGACAGTGGCATAAACAAACTATACCTCGTCTGACAAAAACGCAACACATCCTAGAAGCTTTCCGGTCCGAAAATGGTCTACATTCAAATCATGATAAGTGTGCGCATTACGAGAACTGAGTATTTATGTGTGTACGTAAAACAGACACTCGCACTCGGGTCACTCGGGGCGTCCTTTCGCCACTCTCACCACTGTCCAGAAAGACGAGTCACCACCTAATGCCGACGACCAAATCTCCTTTCCACCGCGCCCCTCATCGACGTGATTGGATCGGCACGAGGTGGACGCGTTCGAGTGCGGTTTGGCCCGGTTTTGGCGTGACCAGGCCCGGCAGATAGCGCGTGATCGATACCGGCTGCCGTCGTTGCCAGCCGGCCGCTCAGACGGTCGGCGGCGCCGTCGCCGCCGCTGCCGTGTCGCGATACTGCGGAAACTAATGAGAGTGCACTGGCCGCCGTCGGCACAGACGTGGCGCGTTGCACGCTCTCGACGCACGGCGCATGGGCGGCGCGATCCGCGCGCGCCGCGGCGCTGCCAAAAATGGCGCGGCGCGGCGCGGCGCGGCGCGGCCGGGCCGCCTGACAGCGTGGCCCGGTGGGGACGACATCCGTCTGGCCAGGACGACGGCGCCGATAGCCCGTGCGGTCCAGCACGCTTCGAACTCGTCACTCGTCGCCGACATACGAGCAGGGCGTAGAGGAGCGATATCGCCGACTGGAAATTCAGGTCCGATGAAGGTTCCAGCCCGAGGTACCAGATGAATGGTTGGTTTATCAGGGCCGCGATCATTAATGCATTCAACAACAGCATTCAAATGCGAAATGTGAAAAATGAAGGGTAATTGCCTGGAGAGGAAAATGTTCTGGATGATAAGCTTCCAGAAGCCGGTTGTTTTTCAAATCGTGGCCAAGACCCATTTCAAACAATACCACTGTCAATGTTTTGTTAATCAGTCCTCTCCCCATCCCAATCTCATCGGCCACGGCAACGCCGTCGATGAGATTGGGAATGGGGAGGGGGGGGAGGGGCTTTTGGGCGCATCGGCTGCATTGGTCGTGTTGCTGTGCTTGGGATTTGGAAAGCACTGTTGAACGAAACATTGACAACACTATTATTTGACATGAGCCTTGGCTGTATTTCTCACTATCAGAACTGCTCGATACTATGCGGTGTACTATGCATGACTGTTTAGCTGGGGAGAAGCCGATCAACTTGAATCCAGGGCGGAGGCTTCACCCCAGCAGTTTATCACCTCGTGGTAAGGACATCTAAACAGCTGGTGCAAGGTCATCTGAACAGCTGGTGTAAAGACATCCGAACACCTGGTGTAAGGACATCTGAACAGCTGGTGTGAAAACATCTGAACAGCTGGCGTAAGCGAGGAACTGGCAACGCGTGCGAATGTGTAGCACGCACTTCTTTATGTGCACCTACAGATGTCATTCACGTAACGCAAATTCGTGTAAGCTGCACAGACGCTCACAGATTTATCAACGAAGCAAGGCGGAGGTGCGCCATCCACATCAATGACCTGCTTGAGGCCGCGGTGAACGTGAACGGGCCGCAGGATCTGTGGTGCTGCAGGGCTGGAACCGAGATTGGGAGTAAGGTCCGCGCACCCCGTCCCGCGGACGACAAACAAGGGCGACATGCCCGACGGTGGGGTACGTGGCCCGCGTTTGCATGGACATCACGAGCGGATAATCATTGACTTCTATGTGTGCTTGGACAAACTTGTTTGTACATCACCGTAAAATTAGCATGTGACCGTATTGCTATGAATAGGCACCCGCCATCATTTGAAGCTTCTCAAGCTATAACGCCTAAGAGCGCCCTAAATTGATTTTGGCAAACTACACTACTTAGTCTCTGTGTTAGTTTTCTTAATCATTGTCAACGATCGTAAATTGCATAGTTTTTTTAGTACCATGCCAAAATAAATCATGCCATGCGTCGCAGGATATCTCTGAAACCGGTAAATATACCAAGCACAAAATAGGGAAACCTCAAAACTAAACCGAGCCCGCCTAGCTGCTTTATGAAACTCATCTCCAAGAGGATTAATAACCCTCATCTGTTACGCAAACATATGACCACAAGGCGACCCGATCAAAGGAAACGACGCGACGGTCCGACGAGCTGCGTGTGGCAACGTCCAACAGCCGACGGTGAGGTCGGCGACACACTGCCAGCTCTGCATGAGACATCTGCGCGCGCCACGCGCGGAAATTCGACGGCGCCGCACACTAGCAATATGGCACAACGCATACGCTTCAAATCGCTCGCGCGCCTACGTGCTTAGTGGTGGCAATCGCGTCGAATAGAATAATTGTCCAACGAAGCCCGAATTGGCACAGATGAAAATATAATATTTCCATTCAGCAGATTTATATTTCTTGCTAAAACGACTTGGGACAAGTTAGGACCGCTTGTAAGTTTCTTCTCCCATAATAACAAGTAAGCCTGTACGACCTCGTCTGCCTTATAGTAAGCAGAGTCATATTTTGTTCCAGGCTGTGGCCCACTAAGAGACACTCTTTCATACTCTCCTATGCTCCAGATACTCTCTTTCCTCGTGGCCGAAAGGTTGTCAGTGCATTATACAATAATCCAACTAATCTCACTGCTAGCTACACGAAGATATTGGTTTCGTAGACTTCATAGAAACTGTCCAAAATGAGATCAACACTTCGGCCTCATTTAACCATCGACATACAGGTTCACATGTAACATATCGAACATGGTGAATAGTCTGATATACTGAGAAGTATTGTACTCAGTATTTCATGCACATCGGTCCTTTCCTTTATAGAGGGAGCATTGTCAAACGTGAGCATTATCGATGTTTTGAAAGCTAACCTACGTTTTATCAGTCATGCGGAGTAACCGAAATCTGGCGTGAGCACTCGAGCGTCCTGGAGGGGCACCTTTTTTTCCAGCCGGGAGCGGCGCCATATGGGTGAAACTGACTTCAGCTTCGGGAAGCCATGGTTTTGTCGGCATTGGCTTCGACTTCGACTTCGTGCCATATTAAACTCCTCGCTTTAAACAGTTTCGGCTTTGGCTTCAAAGTATTTTGAACTACCGGCTTCGGCTTCGACTTTGGCTTGGTGGTATTTTGAGCTCCCGGCTTCGGCTCGCTAACATATTATAACCTCAGCTTCGAAACCGTAATCCTGGCTTCGTATGTTCTCACAAAATAGTACTTCTAAACAAGAGGAAATTGTGTAGGTAAGTGCTGAAGGTGGTATTACACTAGAAGCATTCTCCCTAGTAGCCTTACACATTTACAATTATGTGGAATTTCCTCTAGTTATGTGGAATGCCACTCCTAGAACCTCCTCTAAAATAGCAATTGCTCACTCACCCCGGCCCAAACACTCCTCGATCGACACCCGCTTCACTTGCTGTTATTTGTTGTTGATTGTGTTTGACCAGCCTGTCACCGCGTTATGCGCCATTTATATAAGGATCCTATGACGGGTGGCCGGCCCCGAAATTGCCAATGAACGGCCTCCACTCCAAGTCGAAATTGCTTAGAATAATTGTGCAAGACTTTTATATGAGTGATTCTCTAAAGTCACCATCATTTCTCACTTAAAAAATGCATATTCAGCTTCGGCTTCGCGTGACTAAAGGGATTGGCTTTCGCTTCATTTTAATTTGGATAGAAACCAACGGGTTCGGCTTCGCGAAGCCACATATTATGGCTTTGGCTTCGTAACTTTCTTCACTGTTGGCCTCGGCTTCGGCTTTGTCGCGTATAAACGCTGGTTGCGACTTCGTGGTATTTCCATCTGCTATTTTTGGCTTTGGCTTCGTGACCTTGCGACTTCGGCTTCGATTTCGAAGCAGACGGTCCGACTTAGTCTCCATGTCTGATCGAGGGGCACACATTGAGGGCGACTTCTCAGCGAGAACAGGGGCACTACACAGCACAGCCCATGCGCGTGGGCACTGCAATGCTAGATGCTACGATGTCACCTGAAATACCTGGTACGATGCTACCTGTTACACAGCCCGGAGATTTTCGGAGCGCATTCCCCAACCCCAGCACTCCTCCAGTCAAGAAAATCTTTCATGATGGGGCACTCACAGCGATAAAAATGGCACTAAAGTTCAGAGGGCACCAACATTATCGATGCCCCCCCCCCGATCAAAACCTGGATCCTCCACTTGCAGCAATGACATCACGAGAAGGCAAGGCCTGAAAAACGTGCACTTAACGGGCAAAAAAAGCACCATCTATCGTCAACAAAGTCATTACTACCCAATATCTCCAGCATTTGTACCACGTCTTGGTGGGCGCGTTACGCACGCTATGCGGCCAACATAGGAACCGGTCTTACTTTCGAGCGGCCTTGCGCTGCCGCCACAGGCATCGCTGTTCGCCGCTGACATCTGCTGAAATCTCATCCATCCGGATTACAACGGCCACCCATCTGTTTCCGTCCAGGCATACCAACCAGTATGTCACGACGGACACCGCCAGCGGGCAAACTAGAGTAATGCGGGGAAGAGATTATGTGACAAGTGTTGTTCATATTTGGAGTGATTTTCAGGCAGCATAGGTGGTTTAGGGGTAAAAGGAGTGATGCATTGGCGGCTTGCTACCGTTGCAGTTATAAAGAAGGAATTGTAGCGTATAGGATATACCAATTTATTAATTACTGGCAAATCAAAACTCGAGAAGGTACTTCCATTGTTCGCGTTCGGCTCTTACCGGAAATGCACGTGAAAGTAGAACTGGGTGACGTCCGCGTTTTGCTTTTTGGGTTTGGTTTGCGTCTTGGCCGCACGCGATTTCCCACAGGCCCTGTGCTTAGAGATGACGCACGTACGCAGGGTACGCAAGAAGCTGCTGAAGCTGCGAGCGCAAGAAGCTGCTGAAGCAGCGCAACTGAAGCTGCGCTGGTTTCATTGACACGCTCCACCAGGGCATCACGACAAACTGACGATGACAGGCCCGTACAACTAACACATTCCTTTTCGCCGCACTATTTCACGCCGTATGCTCGGATTGATAGGGACAAAGTACTCCCTTGGTAACCTGGCATCCGGGTGCCAGCCGATAAATCGTTCCACAAGTGTCGAGCACCACCGAACCACACTGCTCGCATACCTGGTAGGGTCGACCGAGCTCCGCACGGAACATGAAATCCTCAAGCGTGCAGTTCTCGATTGCATTTTGGTCGGTAGCGGCGCCGTCGCTATCCGGGGTCGACCATAGACGGCGAAAATATCGCAGCTTTTGAGGTTTGAACCTCAGTCCCGCTGGATCCAGGCGATATCTCACGACACCATGCATGGTGACGGGCGTCTCGTCCGTAATAACTGCTGGTCTATAGCCCATACGTCTCCATAACAGCTCCCGGTGTGGTCGGGGAATATCCACTAAGCGAAGCTGCCTACATTATGGGAGGTCGACCCACGATCACTCACATGGTCACACCCCTGGGACACTTCAATGAGTGCAGGCGGCCACCGTTGGTTGGTTATTTGAGCTTCAGGGCGCATGGACCAGATTTGATCATTTAGCTCCCATCGCAGGCGGCTTCAAACCGGTTCTTTTCCTCACGCAAAGAAACGGCACAAAACACGTCGTTAGTCTCGCTTGAAACTACACACACTATGCGGCGCGTGCGTAACACTTCCAGCTGACAGATGTGAGCCAGCAGGCCAGATTTGTTGAATACTTTGACATGATTCCATTGACTGCAAGCGTAATGTTTATTAAGCTAAGAGAGCTCGGAGCCAGTTATCACGTGCTCTTCACGAGACCCGGCCACCCTGCCGCTGTATATCGGCATGCCTGGCCCTCAAGGATGTAATCGCAACATGGCAAGCAGGTTGGCCTTCACCAAGCAGCTACCACCGCCAATCACGTGATCTTAAAACCATCGCGTCGTGTCACTTTCTTCCTTTTCGGTGCAGTGGCGTCTCTTGGCTGCTCAAAAGGGGCGGCTGGGCGGATAAATTACGCCATGTGATATCAATACAATTTACACACCAAATAAAATATGGAACGAGTAGACACGTGGACGGAGATGAAATGGGACTGAAGTGTAACGTTGAGAAACATCACGGGTCTCTTTTCATTAGCCTTGCATCCGTCGTTTGTGCACATGTTGGTTGCACATGTTTGTGATTGGAAGCGATGAGTTTCGGAGACTGTCCAGATACATGTCATATGCATGCATGTCCAAATGCACATTATATAAATACATGTGGAACTTCTATGGTCCGGCCTCATATTTTGCTTCGCCCGGGTTGAACATCTAGTTGCCGCAAGCTCTGAGGATGCATTTAAAAGTTATCCGGCACCAAAAATGTCATGTGTATGCTGGTGTCACTGCACGACCGCCTCATCTCTTGTAAGAGCTCGCTGTAAGAGTAAGTGCCACTACTGATGTCATTACACCTGTCATATGTCATGTCAGAACAATAAACCGATCTGATAATTATCTGCGAGCTCCATGAATTGAGATTGTGCGGTTAGTTAGTTATTTGGGCTTTAGTGCGCACCGACTGTATCGGTCATGTAGCGCCCTGATATTGTGCGGGTCAAGGTGTAGTCTGATCGTTCTATCCTTATTTCGCGTGACAAAATCGTGCATGCGTTTTTTTTACCCCGGTGCTTCCATGTTTCATGTAGTGAAATATTATGCTGAAGCTGAATAACGGCTTCATAGCCGTCTGTATTTGTTGGCCATGCATTCCGTACCAACAACATCCCAAAACCTGACTCCAAGGCAGGAATCAGCGGTGATTCTGTTATTAATCAACGGGGCCAGTCAAAATAATGACGTCTCATCACGAACTAAGCTGGCTTTATTTGCTACAAATAGCAAGCATAATTCGATTCAGTTGTATTTCACGCTTATGAACACATTATTATTGTATGCAAGCGAAGCATGGATAGCCAAATTGTCCTGGGTATGCCACATCAGCACTATGCATCCTTTATCGATAGACATCGTTTTGGCCGGGGATGGATCACTCCTAAAGTGAGCCTTCACATCCCTAAAGTGAGCTTGTCCTGCCACCTTTGGTAGACTATTCTTCCAAGACCTTTGGCATGCGTAGACACTTGCTATGCTAGCACACGACGGAGTCACTCCGTCGTGTGCTAACATTTGACATATTCCACTTATTCCAAGACAGCGAATTAATTGCTCAGTAGCCGACCGCGATTGTGAGCGATGACAAATGTACAGGCACGCTCGCAATAGCGGACAAGCGTCACGATCTGTGGTTTCAGTGGAGCGGAACATAGGCTCAGCATGTGGCGCTACGGGTCAAATGGTGGCGCTCGACATTCCGGTGGTCTTCAGAGAAGACGGGTCAAATGGTGGCGCTCGACATTCAGGTGGTCTTCAGAGGAGCCGGGTCAAATGGTGGCGCTCGACATTCAGGTGGTCTTCAGAGGAGCCCCTGCGCCCGGTCTGGACCGAATCAGCTGCCGCCTGACGCGGAATACAGATGCGCGTCCGCCAAATCCCAGTCGGAATTCGACTCAAATCTAAACTATCGTGTAGGGGAAATGGACGTTTGTGTGCTTGCACCCAGTGGCACTGGCACTGGGACACTGACATTGTGGCCTTATGTAAACAAGCAGGAAAAGATACGCCTATGAAGAGGCCGGAGTTCACGCCTAATGTGGAAATGCCCGCCAAGTGCCCTCAGGCGAACGCTGTTCCAAACATTGTCAAGTTAGTTTTGTCGTAAATCCCCCGCCGGCTTTGCAAACGATGCAAGGCAGAATCTGAGGATGGTTTCGAGGAAAGCGTCGGAAGCGTTTAATGTGATGATACATGTGTAAGTGACAGTGAAGAGGACAGCTAAGGAAGCGACTAATTTCATGTGATGATGCATGTGTAAGCAACTGCTGAGGAAGCGTTTCATGTGATGGTGCATGTGTAAGTGACAATGAAGTGGACAGCTGAGGAAGCGTTTAATGTGATGGTGCATGTGTAAGTGACAGTGAAATGGATAGTTGAAGTGTTTTATGTAATGGTGCTTGTGTAAGTGACAGTGAAGTGTACAGCTGAGGGAGCGTTTAATGTGGTGCATGTGTAAGTGACAGAAGTGAGCAGCTGAGGAAGCGTTCTATGTGATGTATGTGTAAGCGACAGTGGAGTGGACAGCTGAGGAAGCGGTTCAAGGCTTGCTGTGGAATTCCTGTACATGACAAGTCGTACGATTTGCAAGATTTTTCAATTTTGGAAAACAAAGTGCTCGCCCTACTGCTGATACGTGACTGCCCAACAATTGTTTGCTATCAGAGTTACAGTGTACGGAAACGAATTAGATAAATGTGCCGGATGTGTTGAACATCTGCAAGGAGGAGGACGCCCTAACAGCTCGTGCAGACCATTGGTAATGCCTTCAATGAACTTGCCAAGAATTAAGTTCCAAATGTGTATTCAATGCTGGACAATTACTCCCAAATGGCAGAGATATAGAGGAGATGCGCCAAACTGCATCTCAATGGTTTGTCTTGCACTTCAACATAAAACCTCCAACTGAACACGGTCATCGTTCTTTTCAATGTGAAAATGCACGTTTCACACACTTGCAGGAATCTAATAGAGTTACTTTTGTCACAATTTTCATGGGCACACTTCCGTCGCCAAATGTGCTAAAAGTGGTGCTGTGTTGAAACTAAATTGCTAGCAATTGCTATTGGACAAATAGAACGGTACACATAGCCCACCAAACGGACACCACGTGGTCGTATTGAACTTGCTTACTTGACGACTGACTGAGTCATTGATAATGCATTTATTTTCAGAATCGTCTTACCAATTGGTGCTCCATGGTTGCTTTCCCCACCCAATGGGTTCGCTCCAGACTGTCTCCGCTGGCATAATGTTATCGAAAAAAGCATTTGCCGACCCACGAAGAAGATCTGGACAACTGCACACACCCATATGTTCGAAATAAGCCACGTGAGTCGCCACCCACGTTCCTTTCCCAAAGACAGGACACGCACCCCCAACATGTTATTTCTGGACGCAACATGGCACAGGCATCCGACTCGCCGAAAAATATCAACCACACACACACACACACACACACACACACACACACACACACACACCGAAGGCATCGTTTGCCAGCGGCATCGGCAGCGGCATCGTTTGCCACGTGGTTCAGTCGACCACGCCACCCTCGCGGGACTGCACCCCCATCACATGCGCCATTCCTGCGCACATGCGCCATTCCTGTGCGGAGCCCTTGGGAGGCGCTGGTCGTCATCACGCCGCCGCACCATCCGGTCCCAGATGCCGCACGGCTGATTGGAATAGCGCAACGCGCACAATTCGCCCGCGCAAATACTGCGCGTGGCCGCGGGCGACTCAGCGCATGTGCAGGTCGAGGTGTGCCGGCTGGCACGACGGCGCGACAGCAGACGAGCAGCCGACCGGCAGATACGACATTTCACGCATGCCTCGAGCTATTTCGATCGGGCTATTTCTCATCATCGCCAGCGCGGCCGCTGCGAGGGGCCGAATATTGGTACCGTCGGGAAGTGGGCGGCAGGGAGAGAACCAGACTGGCCATGTGCCGCGAGGCATCGAGCGAGTCAGAGGGAGATGGTTGGTTGGTTATTGGTTTTACGACACGTCGACCGTTGAGTCATGTAGCGTCGCCAATCTCTCACGCCGATTGGTCGCGGGCGAAGGGTAGCGACAGGTGAGACTCGAACCTACAACCTTTCGATTGTGAGACGAGCATCTTACCCCTAGACCACTCGTCCCCAGTCAGAGGGAGAGAAGAGCAGTGAAAAGAGCAGTGAAAGGAGAAAATCGTCTTTGGAAGGAGGAAATGGGGTTGCCCCACCCGTTATTCCGCGCCGGTAAAGCAAAACGAGTGGTGGGAAGTGCGAAACATAGAAAACCTGTCTACTCCACATGGTTCATGACATTTATAGGCTGGCCACCGCAGGCGTAGCAGTAATGAACAACGTCACCAGCGCCGGATAATTTTTCCGACCTGCGAGTTCATGCAGTTTGCCTTCACCAGCAATTTTTGACTAAGCATTTACCAATGATTATCATTCTAACCATTTTAAGAATTTTGATCAATTATTATCGTCCGATCAAGCAATCGAAAAGCCCGACCAAATGGTAAAATCAGACAGTCTAAGTCGGATATTTGGCGGCTTGTCTCACGAAAGCTTGTCACACACGAGCATCTGTTTGGCCTAGGGATCCTAGCTGTCACTTTTCGTCATCAGCCCGCTAATTCAATGGGTCACCCTCGACAGCAGTCCCGACTTCAGTAAGTGATATATATCAATCGGTGGAGCAGTCACGTCAGTCCTTGATGCTCACGGTCGATTCACTTTTTTGTATCGTCTTTTTAATTTATTTGGTTTTTCCGTTCTATGTCAACTTCGTATCGATTTTAAAACTTGTGATTTGGCTTCTTTTGGATCTTGGATCCGTACAGCATTGCGTGGTGTCTCTGGGTTTGAAAACATGGAAAGAAATGGACCACACGCACATTTGATAGATAGGTTGTTTCACTCTCCAAAAGTTAATCCCGCTGTATATGTAAGGATTATTTCGTGAATGCTTCGTGAAAAGCTATAATCAAACTGCGATTCGAAATTGGCATAGTCCTCTGCTGACTTTGGATGCGGATTATTTATGCCAATGTGTTGTACATTTAGCCAGAACGGCACATCATTTAAACTTACTTTCGCATGACAACTTCGTAATTTTTGCACGCATAGTTTGTCACAAACGCTCAGCATAGTTCTACCGCAGCGCTGCGACGCAAAAAAGTCCTGCGCCGACCATCCTTCCTTTTGTATGTACTGCAGCTACGTTCCAGCGCACCATCGTAGCTCATGGCTGTTCGAATACGGGATAAGTGAAAGTCGTTGACCAAGCGCGGAAGGACGTTAGGAAGTTGTGAGTTGAAGCAAGGCAGCCACTCGGCGCCGGCTCAGTAAACTGCAACGAGAGGTGAGCAAGGAAGGTGAAGGACCAGGCAGGTAATGGAAGATAAGGTGATGAATAATGTACAAACATAGGAACTTGGGGACCAGGTAAACATGTCCCCCCTACACTTTTCGTGATTTTTGCCAAGATCATGGAGCACAATGGCGCTGCCTTCTCATCGCTCCCCCCCTTCCCTCGCACGCACAATTTTCACCAGAATCCCTACGCTACCTAAGAAGGATATGGGAAGGTGTTGAAATAGCTGGTATGGCCTCGCGATACCTGTCATTAGCTCATATTCTTAGGTGACATTGTCTTCGCCAGTCCTGTTTCAGCTGCCAGCTTTGAATTTCTCAAAAATGATCAGCCATCGTCACAACGCCATGGTTACATGTTGTCCGCAATTGCCACGACCACGGCTTATGAAGACTTCCAAAGACCAAGTTTCCATCGAGTTAACCTGAATGTACGGCTCAAACAGTTATCAAACTGATTATGTGGAAATATCATTCGATTGCAAATTATGCATTAGAAGCGGGTGTTGACAACTTAGCGTCCTGAATCACAGACTGGGAGCGAAACAAGACTGGGGAAAGTGAAGGATGGACTGGGGAGAGAGTGAAGAAAAGACTGGAAAGGGTGTGAAGAAAAGAGCGAACAAGTGCTATGCAAAAATATGTAAATATTTCAATAAACATGGACATAAAATGAACGCTTAGACGGAGATAAACGTAGACTACAATTACAAGCAGAAGCAGACATATATGTGAGGGTGAGATAACGGGAGCAGGAGCGGGAGCGGGAGAAGGAGTGGGAGAGAGATTGATGGATATAGATATAGATAGGTAGATATAGACAGATATAGATATACATAATTAGAGTAAGATAAAGATAGACGAATGGGCTGAGTGAGAGCGAGTGAGGGTAGGTGTGTCGGTGAAAGTGTGAAGGAGTGATAATGAGTGAGAGTGGGAGTGAATCTTGCGATAAAATCTGAGATCATATGGAATGAGACCTATCCCCCTATCCACACCCCCACCCCCCACCCCCACCCCCAACTGCAGTCGGTCGGCCCAAAGCCAAAAAAGCCCACCAAGTTTCATTCCTACTTTCGTAAGACGAGGCATGTTTTTCTCATTCAGTGGCGACATTTCAGGCAGTTCGTATTTGTTCATCCGTGCAGCAGTATATTGCAGTAATGTGGATGGAATAAAAACTGACATGCTCCGCAGAACGATTAATATTTTTTAGCGGGATATGTCCATCGATCTCAGATTACAGCACAGGCTAAGGTACTACGGCTGCTGAATGCTACTTAGAAGAGTCGCTAAGAATAATTATCCATTACGTAACTTTCGGTTAGCTCCACTCGAGGGTGGATTATGAAAACGGCTGCCTATGCTTCATGTGGATCGAACTCGAAGCACCCTGCTATGGTTGCCAATTACGCCCAAATTGTCCGACAATGTTCCACAGTCCATGGATTCGAAGTGAGCGTAGCCTCGTTACCAGGTGGTTAGCGCTGCCCCGAGAGCCTGACAATGAATGGCGGCTTTCGGTCCGGAATTTGTCTAGACGGCAGCAAACTGGTCAAGCTGACGGTGTTGGGAACGGAACAGTTGGAATGAGCTTATGGTGGCAATTATTTGTGGTTTGTTGAAATCCAAACGTTGCTTGATCGATGCCCATACTTCGGTGGCCTTCCCCAGGGGCAAATAGGCGATCAAAGTCGTTGATCGGCTAAGATAAATATCTTTGCGATGTCGCGCTGAAACGTTGGGCATCTATCAAGTAAGGTTTGGATTTGAAGTCCAACACAAACACAGACACAGACAGACACCGAGCAGCCACGTCTTTCAGCGGTTACCCTTACTGAGAGTCCATCGACGGGATGGACTACAAAATGTCTGCTCGTTCTACAGGTTCCGACGTATGGCTGTTGGTCGGTGCTTAAAATACCGTGAGAAATGGAAAACAGGGAGATGTGCGACTGCTGGAAGGGAGACATTGTAGGAAGATACGCTAATACCCAACTGCCTTCTCTTCGTTGTACGATGGGAAATGGTGTGGTAAAATCACTGTTGCACAATGCACCTGTCACCTCCCGCGAGAGCGTCATAACGACCATCCAGCGCAGCGTTATGTAACAACGGAATCGCCCCGAGTCTGCTCCAATTGGCGCAACTGCCGGAGAAAGGCATCAACACACACTGCATAAGCCGATCTGTCTTAATGCGTTTGCTTATATGACCACCAAGTGAACACGAACTCGCTCGTACAGCAGAATTTCCAATTGTTGACGGGGCATCCATAATATTGGGGGGGGGGGGACGTAGAACCATCAACATGTTGCGGTTGACAACATCAAAAGCATTGTGGTCGTCCCGTCTGGAAGTGCTTGTGCTGCAAATGCACAGGATGCGATGGGTTTCTGTTGCCACAAACTACGTTGTGAGCTATGCTCCATAATTGGCAGGCGGGATTTATTTCCAGAAAGAAGAGCCGAAGTTCGGACAGCTGAAGTGATGAACAGCTTACGAGTCCCGTCCGACGCCTTGAGAGCTCTCCTGTTCGGGTGCTGCAGCGGGAGGATAGGACGGTCCCAGGCTTGCGGTACCACGGCCACCAGTTACTTCGAATCACTCCAACCTCCGGCACCGTCAACAATCAACACCCATTCACCACCATAATTCGTGACGTCGTGGACCTTGTACCCCGAAAGTTCCGAACTCGCATAATTGTCAAAACCCGAGTACCCAAATAATCTCCACAAAACCAACAACTACAGTCATCGACTTGGGTCCCATGAGGATATTTTGAAGGTGAGGAAAGCCATCCGCTACTAACAGTATCCCTTGTTTAGTCAGCAATAAAGTGCTTAGGAGCTACAGCCAACAAGGGCCCAGCTGGTATACGCCTATAAAGTGAATACCATAAGCTTGTCTATCCACAGTATTTACAAACCAGCACTCGAACGACAGTATTCACCTAACTATTAAGTGCTACCAACTAACTTTATGTACAACTGCATGACCGTCCATCCGAACAAATAGCCGCCACAAGAAGCCGACGTCATCCCACTGGGGAGTGGCGGGGGGCGAGGCCGTCATCCAGCACTGGACGTCTGCAGTGGCGTCGGTCAGGAGCGGGTCCGGCAGCGTAGCCAGAAGTGGGGTCAGCAGGGGTCAGCAGCGAGGCCGGCAGCGTAGCCAGCAGTGGGGTCAACAGTGTGGCCAGCAGTGGGGCCGGTAACGGGGCCGGTAACGGGGCCGGCAGCGTAGCCAGCAGTGGGGCCAGCAGTGGGACCGGCAGTGGGACCGGCAGCGTAGCCAACAGTGGGGCCAGCAGTGGGGCCAGCAGCGTAGCCAGCAGTGGGGCTAGCAGCGCGAGGACAACACGAGGACCCGGCCGGCCGGGACAGAGGCAGGATTGCAGCACGCGTAGCCCGCCCGGCAGACTGGAAGATCAATACGGACGCGGCGTGGGCAAACTCCGCGGCTTCTCTGGGCGCCGTCTGCGAGCCCGCGCACAGCCTGCCACACGGCTCAGGGTAACATGCCGCGTCCACGGCACCCAGTCCGGAATACGTCGACTGCACCGCTGCGATTGGAAAAGATGGAGCTTTCAGAACGTTGGCCAGCGAGATAGTTCTGGTTGGATTCCTTGCCAGACTCGTTTGGATTACTGTCCAAACGAATGTGACTTCAATCGCAGTCACATTCGTGGCGTGACATCCTAGAAACGCCGATAGCAATGTTCTTCCTTTGGACCGAGGGAAATCCTCAACCAAGGTACTCAATTCACCTGATCTTTTGATAATATCGCTACCACACGCCGATAACTGTTTGCCACGGTACCAGAGAACACCACCGCCTATCCTAATCAAGGTCTGACTGCGCCAGAAGTCTCATTACATAGTCTACATGAAACGATGATGATCGCATACGTCCAAAATGCATCTATTAGTTATAAACGTATTGCTTCATTCAATACCTTCCGAATATTATAATCTGCAAATGCAGGTCTCGGTGAAACTCCAATCAACGGCCTGATAGTCGTATCGGCTGTCTGAGCAAGTGCCCCTCTTGGGGTGCAATCGCCCCCCTGAGCAGGTATCCCGCACCAGATGGAATATTCAGTGTTGGCATAACACCGACATCCATCTATCAAAGGTTCCGCAAATATGCGGCACTTCAGCCGGACACCCTCGCCTGGCAGACCAGCCCGGCGGAGGCGAACAGCGACACCAGTTGTCGGTGGTCAGGTCGCGAGCCTCCCGTCGCTCTGCTGCTGCACTCCCCAAACTGGCGGCCGACTGAGAATTGACACACCACCAGACCGGCACACTCCCTCACAGGATTGTCGTGTGTAACGAGATGCTTTCGCCATGGGGTGACAGCCAGACCGTCGCGTTCGCGCCTCGGCTTCCCGGCTCACCCGCGGCGGCGATAACTTACCGACGTTAACAACCGTTTCGGCTTACATTACCACAAACAGAATATCGAATACTGGACAGCGGCTGGCGGCGGCTTGGTGCGACCACGTGTGGGCGCCTTGGCAGCACATGGGACACCGGCGCCTCTTGGTGGGAGAGCACGCACCGGCGCCGCTAATGGGGGGAATGTCGACTCCCGTCCGTACAATCACCTAGAAGAGTGACGCATCGCCCTCACCCTCCGCCCCCTCCCACACAGGTCATCGATGAGATGGTGAAGATAGGGGAACGGCACCCCGACGAGGCATTCTCCGCCTCGCCATGTCTGGCTATTCCATCCGGCAGGAATGCCACAGACGCCGGAATTAGAGCCGTGGCGCGCTGGATGTCTGCCGCGACGCGACCGGCGACGGGAGGCGCCGGCTGCGACAGGGGAGTCCCTCCCGGTGTGGCCGCGCTTCCTCTCAAGCTGCTGCGACAGGGGAGTCCCTCCCGGTGTGGCCGCGCTTTCTCTCAAGCTGCTGCGACAGGGGAGTCCCTCCCGGTGTGGCCGCGCTTTCTCTCAAGCTGCTGCGACAGGGGAGTCCCTCCCGGTGTGGCCGCGCTTCCTCTCAAGCTGCTGCGACAGGGGAGTCCCTCCCGGTGTGGCCGCGCTTTCTCTCAAGCTGCTGCGACAGGGGAGTCCCTCCCGGTGTGGCCGCGCTTTCTCTCAAGCTGCTGCGACAGGGGAGTCCCTCCCGGTGTGGCCGCGCTTCCTCTCAAGCTGCTACGACAGGGGAGTCCCTCCCGGTGTGGCCGCGCTTCCTCTCAAACTGCTGCAGTGGAGTCCCTCCCCGTGTTGCTGGAGTTCCGCTCTGACGAGGGCGGAGAACAAATTTGGAAAAAACAGCCTGGTCTTGAATTTTTGTTATCCGTAACATTATCATCCCCAGGATTTTTCTCCCGGGGAGGATTGCATGACTCTGCTCTTTAAATAACTAAGTTCATTTCCGAATAACCTTCGACCTTTTACTCATTATAACTGAAAAATAAATTAGGCCAAAATGAACTGTATATTTCGACGTCGTGTCTTTTTCAACAGTGACAGTTTGAGGGTGAGAAAACAAGTACAAAATGACGTGGAGCGTGTCACAGCAAGCACTCTATAAATTAACGATCTCACAGCCAGTGGAATCCGATTGACATGACCTGATTTTAATACATAATATGTTAATATATAAATACACTTTGTGCTAGACATGGGTACTATATAAAGAAACAGAAAACATTTGTCACATCATATACCTACTCACTCCACTGCGCTGAATAATACCCATCGGCTACGACAAACGCGATCTTAACGTGTAGCTATGTGTTTGATGTGCTCTGTAGCCTGTTTCTGGTGTCTGTACATCGGTGTTTGGTGCCGACGGTGTAGTGCGGTATGGGACCGGTGGCAACAGAGTCCAAGAGGATGTCTGGGTGTTAAGTGTTGGTCTACGATTTCTAATTTCCAGTGATTCAACTATTTTTAGCTCCGCAACGTCTTTACATGTGCTTAAATTTATATCCTGAAAGAAGCTGAGCTTATGGGTGTCTACTGTCTCCATGTGACTGTGGCGTGTGTGGTCTCCTAATGGTGTGTTTGGTGTCCTATTTTGGCGTCTCTTAAGTGTTCGTGGAAGCGCTCCCTGACGCTGCGTTTGGTCTCTTCAGTGTACGTTGTTTTCATATTTCCCTGTTGACATAGTATGCACGTTATGACATATACTGTCACTGTTGAACTGCCACTGTTGAATAAGACACGACGTCGAAATATGCAGTTCATGTTGGCCTAATTTATCTTTCAGTTATAATGAGTAAAAGGTCGAAGGTTATTCTGACAATATTATTAACAATGCTCAGTGCAGTGCTGCATAATCTTCAAGTTCATCTCCGTTTGACAATGTCAAATTATCCCGAAAGTAGAAAAAGAGGATTTTGATGTCGGAGACAAAAACACCATTATCCTCTCAAAGTTTCGACGGGGTCGACATTTCCCCTGCTGGTGTTGCATCAGTCCGTCGGCTGTGACTTTGGGGGCGGGGATGGAGGGGCTGCGGTACCACCGACTGGCTGGAGAAGTCCCGCTGACGGCGCCGCTGGGCAAGGTGTTGTTCACTGTTCAGTGTGCGGTTGGCGGTTACCCGTGATATCTGTGGCCGATAGGAATGAAGGGGTGGCAGCGGGGTGAAGGGGTGGTCGGACGGGGGAGGAGGGGAGCTGCACGTGGCGCCGCCCGACCGAGCGGCCACGGCTCATCGCCGCTGTGCTGGCGTCGGTCAGGTGGTGCTGCCATCGACGCAGCACAGGCGTTGCAGCCGCAGTTTAGCCGACGGAGTCGTGCAATTGCAAATCCCGCCTGCACCAGAGGTAGCTACTAAGTTACCCAGCTGATACTGCTTACGTTATAATTGGACCACTGAGCTTCTGTCCATCCTGGAAAAGTGTGGCAACTGATGCAACGACCGACATTATGCTTCATTATGCCTGTAATGGCTATCATCCAAACAATGCAAACTTTGTCGGTGACAGAGGATGTCGTTACGAAGACACTGCCTGAATTATAATTGGAATCTTGGGGCCTTGCCTATGTTAAGGAAGATCGTAGCCATTGAGCGAATGTCTTGTATTATGCTTGGATGGAGGAGGTAAGGCGACAGTACATTGGACCATGAAGAGACCAGCGAATCTTGACACAGACCATCCCAAAGCTGGGTGTGGCCTACAATGTTTGCAGAGATAGGCACACGCTTGCCGCTCACATGAGGCCAGCATGCCCCGTCCATGTGGCCCGACAGCTCGTCTGCTCTCTCCGGGAGGGAGGAGGGATCGACGAGCCTGTCTGTCTTTGAGGTACGACGGAGAAGAGAATGGGTGCGCCTGTCTATGTAGAAGGGAGTACCTGTGTGCTAAAAGCAGGAAGAGTACGCCCATATGTGTTGTACGATAGAGAGGAGTACGCCTGTCTGTCGTAGGGCGGAGAGGTAGAGGAGTACGCCTGTCTGTCGTAGGGCGGAGAGGTAGAGGAGTACGCCTGTCTGTCGTAGGGCGGAGAGGTAGAGGAGTATGTCGGTTTGTGTAGTACGGTGGAGAGGTTGGGGAGTGTGCCTGTCTGTGCGGTACGGTGAAGGGATGGGCTCATACGCTTGCTCTTTCCTCTTTTAATGGTAGCCTAACCAACGGTTATTGCAGCGGCACTCCGAATCGACGGCTGATACTAGCAATTATGCATGTTTGATGAGTCCAGCGAGAGTTGGTAATGCATCCGAATCGAATTCCGGTTTAAAACCGCAATGAACCGCAAGGAAGGTTTATGGTGTGGGTCAGGCAATAGAAAGACGGACCAAGTATTGGCCCTATTAGAATAACCCACATGATATGACAACTGCATCAACTGCTAAATGCAGTGTGCGATTCAAGGCCGCTTCAGCCCACCTGATAAACGGCCACGGGCGCCGCCCGTGAGCCGTCCAGAGAGCCGAATTCCGTCGGCAGCTATTCCGGGAGCACATAATTCTCCGCGAAATTTGCAGTCGCCCAGCTGACGTCACAGTTTGACCCGCCGTTCGCGCTGTCGCCGGCCATATCCGGCGAGTTCGAGCCAGTTCCACGATCACTGCACCATTCGACGACGCTCGTGGATTCTGGGAAGCGGTGGGGGTCCGGTCTCGTGGCGTCGGTTCGATCGGCGCGCGTCGCTCCGAGCCCGGTCAGTTCATATCGGCCGGCGTGTAATGAGATCACGCGTCGGCTCGAGCCGCGTCCGATCGCCGCTCGATCGGGTCGACCCACCGCGATCGAAGCGTCAACTGCGCGACTGTGGACCGCGGCTGGAAAATAGGCTGGTCCTGGTATTTGTGGCATGCAGAGCATTATCCATTCATTTTTCCCATTTGGAGGTTCAGTGGTGCTGCTCGACAATTCAGCACTGATCAAGTACTCAAGATTCATTGGAAAGTGCGACGTGAAATTTTCATGAGACACGTTTGAATACAAATATCCTCTCCATGTTCAACTTCCCAAACCGCTTGCACCACGTCAGCTATCCATGAGATCCACCTTGAAACAGCCGTTTCGGAAATCCCCTGGCTGTTCAATTTGCTCCTATCGGAATAGCCCCTGGACTGATAAACGAATTCTCGGTCCAGTGAGCAATCTGGTTCCAGATAATGGATGTACAAGAAGGAACGGTTGTGCTGATTTGGGGGAGGATGGCCCTGCAGTCTCCAGAAAGTCGCGATGCTTCCCCTGGAACATTGCTTCTTTACTTATCGTCTGCGCAAGTGACGATCAGGCTATTTTGAAGATGTGGACGACCAGAACCGATCGAAATCCGTTGCAATGTTATGGTCGGCTACCAATCCGTGGCTTTGTCTCGCTACGCACTGCAGTGACAATGACTTCCTACTCCTCAAAAATTCCCACATCCAGTCCTCCAGCAGTATTCCCCGGGGAATGATGTGGTCTGAAAGAGCCATTTCAATGTTAACAATATAATTTGGTGTCACTAGCACGCTACGTCGAACGCTCAGAGATGATTCTTGTTTTACATTTCCAACCGGTGCCCTGGATGGTGCAGGGATGTCGCCGGCATCTCCACCACTGGTACTCACCGCTCGTAGGCTTCCCTTCGCTGGACGCCTCCGACATCTCGGGTGTGCCTGCCGACTGTCCCGGCATGGTCAGACAGGCCGGCTGGCAGGCCGGCTGGCAGGCCGGCTGGCAGGCCGGCTGGCAGGCCGGCTGACAGGTCGGCTGACAGGTCGGCTGACAGGTCGGCTGGCAGGTCGGCTGGCAGGTCGGCTGACATGGCTGAGGACAGGTCGGCACGCAGGCCGGCAGACAGACCGGAACGCAGGACTCGACACAGGCTGAGGGCGTCTGAGCCGACTCGGAGCACGTGCTGACACTTTGCGTCTCGGCTTTCTCCGAAAGACCGGCGTCGGTCGGCGGACGACGCTTCGTGAAGGCGCTCTTCTTGAAGATCATGTCTTGGCGCGGCGTCTGTATCTTGGTGTATTCGTCTGCGGACAAGGTATTAGTGATGTCAATCGCCCGTATATCGTATTATAAGGACATAGACCCAGAAGGCATGATTTTTCTCGTAATCACGTATGCACTGCGGACAAACATTATGGCATTGAATGGCGGTCGGAGGACGCTAAAAGTAGCTTCACACGAACTTCGAAGCGCAATCATGCGGAATGAGAAGATTACTATGACCTAAATAACAGCCACTATACGTGGAAGTATCGTGTATCGTGAAATAAATAAATAAATAAATAAATACAAAACCAATGCCGAACGGAAAAGAAACCGAGCAAATTAACGCACACTCCCAGATGAGTTATTATAGGTTTGTATTGCAAAGCTTAGTGCTAACTGACCAGCTAGGTGTTTAGCTTACCGTAAACCATTGTTAGATTCATTGTATCCTCATTCTCATCCTGGCGGCCTTAGTTTCGCCGCACAAGATAGGAACACAAGATGATATATCTTTGCCAAGGTTCGCAAAACACGTGATTTCTAGCTGAAAATACGAGGTGTGAAGGAATGACGCTAAGAGTTGAGCACACTTGAGGGCGCAAAACTGGAGAGCTTATTGGACGAGAATATATATATATATCAATCTGTTACTTCGTACCGCGTCTTACTTTGCCTGTCAATCGAATGACGGAGAAGTTATTATGCGTGACCCAACGATACAAAAACATCTTAGCTTAATGGCAGCTTACTAATAATGTTACATATGGCTTACATTGAGCATTCTATGGTGGGAACTATTTGGGTTAAACGATATGTCATGAGGAAAAGTATGATATTCATGGTAGATTGTTGAGCTTCAAAGACACAGCTGCTGAATATGGTAATTTGACGTACATTTTGTAGAGCTCTATGCCAGGTGCTATCAATCTGAAAGTAATGCTAGCGTTCGCCAATCAAATGCACATATTATCGAATGCCATCCAATGTGGGGGCCGGTTGTACTGTAATCATCAACAAATAACGCCGCATGGGTCCTGTTTGTCACCGACCAAATGCAGCACCCGCAACATCTCAGCAGAAACAAACGAATGTCTGTTTTAAATTAAATGTCGCATTGTCTCTGAACAAACATGGTTGCTGCTTGCGAACGACGCTCCAAGTTCTCGGACGAGAGAGCAAATTACTCTCTAAAGATGCGGTAAAAAAGAACAGTTCTCTGCCAGCGGCTCTGGTAAATAGCATTATGCAGCCGCAGTACCTTAGCCCATGTTATAATCTGAGATCGATGGACTGCTGCAAGTTCAGTCCTAGTTGATGCGCTTGGGAACCATATGCTGGTCCAGTCCAGGAGCAGAGTTGCGTCCGCCTTGGGCCACAAGTTACACAAGTTAGGAGTGTTGAAGCGTACTGCGAAGTACATTGCGGTTTAGGAGGGAGATTGGCAACGAAGCTGGTGTTGCGAATTACACCTTGTGACAACATCTAGGCGACAGTTGGCGTTGTAAGGTATGAAAGTGATGTAAATGGAGAATAAGTACACAACTTCACCACAACTGTTCGGGTGGCAAATGCAATGCCTGCCTGACCATGTTTGTAAGGTAAGGAGGTCGGTGATTCCTTTTAGGGGGAAGGGGGAGACTTTAGGGAAGGGGCGGTCCGCCCATGTAAGGCACTAAGGCTCACCTGAGTAGAGCTGGGAAGTATTTTTGTATGCTATTTTCGTGCAAATGATGCTTTCATCCACTGGAAAATAGGAAAGTTGAAAAACTGGAAACAAATATGCGTTGGTGACTCGTAATTATAATGAAAATTAAAGTTCACATTTATATCTTAGCTTCAAAACAGCTCTATCACCGGTCCGCAAAGGCATGCCTCTGGCAAATATCGCCATATATTGCGATTTCGTTTCATAACAAGCGCAAGGAAATGCGGCCTTTTTGGAGTTGTGTCCAGTCCTGGGTACTAATACTAAAGTCCATTTTACTCTTAATGGAGATCGCTGTGTGAGAGACACTTTTGAGGTACATTGGGCTATGTTTTGCACAAAAATGTTCCCATTGATTCGTGAAAATAAGGGAATGTGCGGAATTGTGGGGCAGAAGCAAGTTACCCACCCACCCACTTAGGTAGGTACTAGAAGTAGCAAATACCAGAACCGAAAGCCCAACGAGGAAGCCTGTTAGTGACCAGTGGGCTCTTAATGGGCTTTGATGTGATGCTTAGTCATCTCTGTAAATTCCATGCATTCACTAGCGTTTCCAGGACGGACATATTATATCAGTCAAGCCAACAAAAAAAACAGCCTGCTTTGGAGCAAACTTGTTCTTCAATCTCAAATTATGCAAAACCTAGTTGCATTTTATGAAAGTGTTGCTCCGAGCTCATGCTTAGGTACCTAGTTAGGCACCTACTAAGCTTTCCAAATCGAAGGAATTTGAAAATTTGTGAGAATTAGTTTTTACTTTGCCGTACCAAACGACTCAAAAAACTTTTAGAGTGCACAATGCATGCAATTTGGGAAATATATAGAAGAAACCCCTAGGGCACTTTTGGTTACACAAAAATGTGTTTTCAGCGTCTTGATGTAATACAAAAATTAAATACATATCTTTGGGAAATACAAACATTTTTTTGACAAGCACTTCAAGTTGTACTTATGTCTCAATAAGCAGTCATTTCATGAATAAAAGAAGGTATTATTGTGCTTTAAGATGGTAGCAAGACAAGTTTTCTTTTACACGCATTTGCCTCCTTTATGGAGGAAACAAATTGGTTATGTTTGGTTAGGTTGTTAGGTTTTTTCCCTAGTTCGAATATTTTTTTATTATTTCTTTTAACTTTGGAACTGATTATTTTTCTTCCAAAGCAGCTGATGTTAGGTTGGGCTATGTTGGGCTATGTTTTTTAATCATTAGTCTTCACAAAATAAATTGCTCAACATTTTTCTACTTTAATTTGTTGAATTTTTCTTCTTCTCAAAAGTGAGGTTAGTCTAGGTTAGTTAGTTAGTTATTTGAGTTTAAGGGCGCTTCGACCATTAGTCTAGGTTAGGTTACGTTACGTTGCATTTTTTTCTCATTTTTAAACATCTTTTTATGCTATTTTATCTAACTCAAAGCCACCTTTTTGGTGTTATTTAGCTCACAACCTGAAAAGCAAGCATTTGCACAGAAAATGAGTGGTCCCTTCATCCTAGTCACATTAATAAGCATTGCTATATATATACTATATATATATATATATATATATATATATATATATATATATATATATATATATATATATACATATATATATATATATATATATATATGGATATATATGCATAAGCCTTGTGGGTTTATGGAAGAATAAGCCTACAAGGTAAACTTCGTAAACCTGTACGTATGCATGCATGCACGTATATATGCATGTATGCATGCATGTATGAATGTGTATATGTACATATGTGCATACGTATCTATGTATTTATGTACATACGTATGTATGTATGTATGTATGTATCTATCTATCTGCCTATCTATCCATCTATCTATCTATCCATTTATCTATCCATCCATCTATCTATCCATCTGTCTATCTAATTCGGCCAAATGGTCCGTGGAACTTGATCTAGAAACGATGAGAACCTCCTTTCAGACCAATGGCATGGATACATCAAAGCGTTTACAAACTAAAAAAAAGCACATAATGACTTCACAATTTCCTGCTATGGTTTGTGCCTTTCTTCACAAACACAAAGGTACCGCCAGCTTCCGTGTGCTTGGCGAGGTTATTAGACCGCAGGAAGTGCATGTTTACCAACCGAGAGGCGCAGAGCGGCTACCTACATCTGTCAGAGATAATCTCACTCGCCAACAGATTGTTCTACGAAGCGCAATCTCAATGGCATGGCCTCCGAAGGCATGCGATTCACATGGAGGCGCGTCCGGTGGAGCAGTGCACCCAACAGAGAGATGGCTCAGAGGTCACGATCCTGCGTCCCACGTCGTGAAGCGTGCATGGAATCTCCAGCACATCGTTTTCGCGATGGCGGCATGCACTCGAATTGAGTCTCCAGGCTGCCTGGCGCCGTGACCCCGATCGGGCGTACTATAGCCACCGGGTGCAGGTCAAAAAGTGGTGCCAATTTGTACAGCTATGTCAGCAGTCGAGCGTGCCAAATTACAATGGGGTCGGTCGCCAACAACTGGCATCACCAGCATGGCCGATAGGCGTGCATTGCGCAACCGGGCATCACAGCGTTCCCCGCCGACAGGCTACATGCTCGGGGCTCATTAACTCGCGCTCTCTCGCCGCGATACTATCGGACGAGCCGACCGCAAACCGACCGGCTGAAGCGAAACACGCGAGTCATCGTGACTGCAGACGGCGCCGACGCGGTCAGCGCGCGACCACCCAGTGACCGTCGAGACGTCAGCTGGGTCAAACGTCGCGCCGAGCCGGCGTCTGGCGCGGCGCGGCCGCGCACCACTTCTGCCGCATTCCCGCCGAGAAGACGCGCCGGGCAGTGGGCGGGCGCGCCTTCTCGGTGGCAATAATGCGGCAGAAATGGTGTTCCGGCGAGCGGTCGGCGCGCGCTGCGTCTGCCTTGGGAGCGGTCGCAGAGGGCGCGAGTGTACCCGGGGTCGCGTTGTTTGGCAACTGCGAACAGTTGCTGCTTCGAGGGCCGCCGCGGGCGGTACTAAAGACCGGTACATTGTGGAAGCTCGGCGGCTGGGGAGGGTGCACCAGGCACGGTGACTGGAGACAACCTGCGGCCAGGTGGGTCTCCCAGTACCACGGGCCCACAGAATATGGATCAAGCGGAGCTGCTCCTTGGTGAGCGGGGACGTGCAGATAGAGATGAGAAGAGGGGGTGTCGTTGTCCCAGGTGAGGCAGAGTGGCTTCTAGATGGTGTGTTCACGGAACCAGATAAGATACATTTGTGAATGGAAAATGTTCACACATCACAGCGACTCGTGGCGGGCGCAGATGACCTGAGGTGAACTGGTGTGTCCAGGACAGCGCAACCCTTGGAGAGAACGATATGTCGCACTCTTAGATAAGCCAACTCGGGTCACGTAGCCAGATGTCCGGCTGAAGGTAGTCAACCTCCCGGCACCACGGGCTGACCGACTGCGGCTCAACTCGGGTCAGGGAGCCAGATGACCGGCTGAAGGTAGTCAACCTCCCGGCACCACGGGCTGACCGACTGCGGCTCAACTCGGGTCAGGGAGCCAGATGACCGGCTGTAGGTAGTCAACCTCCCGGCACCACGGGCTGACCGACTGCGGCTCAACTCGGGTCAGGGAGCCAGATGACCGGCTGAAGGTAGTCAACCTCCCGGCACCACGGGCTGACTGACTGCGATTCGATGCACTCACACCGCCATTTCGGAAAGGCTCCATCAGCTCAGGTTGGCCAGAAAACCTGACCGGACCGCCGGCGAGCTGGAGCTGGGGCTGGGGCTGGGTAGAAGCGGTCCCAAGTCACGGCTGACCAGTTCAGCTCGGCGGCGCCACACCAACCCGACAGAGTACCTGCGGGCTGGGGGCTGGGGGCTGGGGGCTGGGGCAGGATCACGGCTGACCAGTTCAGCCCGGCGGCGCCACACCAACCCGACAGAGTACCTGCGGGCTGGGGGCTGGGGCAGGATCACGGCTGACCAGTTCAGCCCGGCGGCGCCACACCAACCCGACAGAGTACCTGCGGGCTGGGGGCTGGGGGCTGGGGGCTGGGGGCTGGGGGCTGGGGGCTGGGGCAGGATCACGGCTGACCAGTTCAGCCCGGCGGCGCCACACCAACCCGACAGAGTACCTGCGGGCTGGGGGCTGGGGCAGGATCACGGCGGGCCAGCTCAGCCCGGCGGCGCCACACCAACCCGACAGAGTACCTGCGGGCTGGGGGCTGGGGCAGGATCACGGCGGGCCAGCTCAGCCCGGCGGCGCCACACCAACCCGACAGAGTACCTGCGGGCTGGGGGCTGGGGCAGGATCACGGCGGGCCAGCTCAGCCCGGCGGCGCCACACCAACCCGACAGAGTACCTGCGGGCTGGGGGGAGGGGAGAAGCAGGATCACGGGGGACCTGCTCAGTCCTGCAACGCCACACCAGCGACGGCGGCTGCCGTGATCGCGGCGGCGGTGACGGCCTGCGCGTTGGCCACGTGACCCGGAGCCACGGCCAGAGAGAGGGCGAAGTCCACCTGCTGGCAGCACACAGCGCTGCCATTATCACATCGGCGCCGCCAGCTCAGGCCGTAGGACGGCTCGTGTCGAACTGGATCGATATGAAATTAACTTGCTGGCCCAAGGAATACTGATAATGAGCGGGAGCGAATTAATGGGATGTACAGGTGTATTGATCGTGTGGACGGCACTGGTGGAATATGCGGATCTAATGAAGTGCCGCCTCCCTGGAAGTCACTTCATTACGGTCAGCGCATGCGGCTAATCCTAATTTTGTAACTTCAGGGAGGTTGCAACGCCCGTTCTGATGAGGATCCCGCCGTCTGTGTGTGACGCTGATATTCGCAGCGAGATATCGCGGAGATACAGACACTCATGATTGCGACGTGCACGTCATTGCGACGCGTCTGACCGAACCCAACAAGGAGCGTCGTAGACATTGGCTGTTGCATCACTTGGCAAAGCTGTGGATGCACTACACGATGACATAAGGACTATGCAAGCAGGAAAATCTGTTACGCGCACCGAACATCACCAGCGTGTCAGGCGGGACAACTGATCACTATTCTACCATTAACCCGTCCCACTCATACATGGATTGTGCATCGTTATACAAATGGTAGCAAGGGCATCGCATGAAGAGACCGTGCCGACAACTCCCCCCCCCGACCCCCTCATCCCCTCCCAGTGCCGTTGCTGGCCGATTCGCTGCTAGTGAATAAACACGGGTCACCTTTATTCTGGAGCCAGCTGCACGGTCAGATGGTCGACTGACCGCGGGATGCCCGGCATACACAGGAGCTCTGGCACACACCGGACGCCTGGCAACCGACGCGAGGTGTCCGGCGCGAGGTGTCCGCCGCGAGGTGTCCGGCGCGAGGTGTCCGGCGCGAGGTGTCCGCCGCGAGGTGTCCGACGCGAGGTGTCCGCCGCGAGGTGTCCGCCGCGAGGTGTCCGGCGCGAGGTGTCCGGCGCGAGGTGTCCGGCGCGAGGTGTCCGGCGCGAGGTGTCCGGCGCGAGGTGTCCGGCGCGAGGTGTCCGGCGCGAGGTGTCCGACGCGAGGTGTCCGGTGCGAGGTGTCCGGCGCGAGGTGTCCGGCGCGAGGTGTCCGGCGCGAGGTGTCCGGCGCGAGGTGTCCGGCGCGAGGTGTCCGACGCGAGGTGTCCGGCGCGAGGTGTCCGGCGCGAGGTGTCCGGCGCGAGGTGTCCGGCGCGAGGTGTCCGACGCGAGGTGTCCGGCGCGAGGTGTCCGACGCGAGGTGTCCGACGCGAGGTGTCCGACGCGAGGTGTCCGGCGCGAGGTGTCCGGCGCGAGGTGTCCGGCGCGAGGTGTCCGGCGCGAGGTGTCCGACGCGAGGTGTCCGACGCGAGGTGTCCGACGCGAGGTGTCCGGCGCGAGGTGTCCGGCGCGAGGTGTCCGGCGCGAGGTGTCCGGCGCGAGGTGTCCGGCGCGAGGTGTCCGGCGCGAGGTGTCCGACGCGAGGTGTCCGACGCGAGGTGTCCGACGCGAGGTGTCCGACGCGAGGTGTCCGGCGCGAGGTGTCCGGCGCGAGGTGTCCGGCGCGAGGTGTCCGGCGCGAGGTGTCCGGCGCGAGGTGTCCGGCGCGAGGTGTCCGGCGCGAGGTGTCCGACGCGAGGTGTCCGACGCGAGGTGTCCGACGCGAGGTGTCCGGTGCGTTCGAACGGACGCCGCGTCAGCGAGTGTCAAACCAAACACATTTCAGTCCCGATTATATTTCACGCTCGATGTCTTCAATTTTCCGGCCGACTGTTTCAACAACAGGACGAGCAGAAAGTATACATGGAATCCAAGCCACGAAAAGTGAAGAAAAGACGTGGCGGCGATTGGCCGTAGATATGATTTACGTATTTGTTCACCTCTTCGCTCGAGATTCAGTCAATTCCAAGAGAGCTTGCAAGGGCACCACTTTGAATTAGCGAACTAATTACTATCAGTCATCCGTCCCCGTCCATTGTCTCAGTCTTCGATCGAACAGTGGCTAATGCACGGTAGCAATGTGACTGTAACCAGGGACATTATTGTGGAAAGCCCCGACCATCCGATCGAGCAGTGGCAAACACACGGTAGCAATGTAACTGTAATTTGGGACATCATTGTTGATACTGAAGGCAATTGATCCTCCTTCGGATGTGTAAAGACACTACCAGGTGGAGATCCATCTGGCAAGCTCAACTTCAATAGGCATAGGCATTGGTACTCCGCTGATGATAATTTGTCATTTTCCATATTCAATACGGAAATATGTTTAGAAAATAAGGACTTGGACCCCCTAGCTTCGTAAGACATCTCCAACCTTGTCAGCAGGCGCTCTCCAAATTGTCAGCGCTAGGAGTATAATAATTACACATCTATACCGAATTTTGGTCCCCTGACTCCGTATATGGCCAGGGATGGCCGAGTGGTTAAGGTGTTGAGCTCTGGGTAACAAAGGTCCCGGGTTCAACACTCGCACTACTCGGGACATTTCCCAATCCTGCGGCCCACCTGCGAAACAGTATGGGCGGCGCCATTAACGGTGATCGTGCATAAAGTGCGTCGAGAACCACCAAATACGAATAAGGATTATGACGAAATTATATGGTACTATGTGCAACCTCAGTCGAACGCTGCATACCATGTTGCTGCCAAGGTTCGACTATTTGAATTCATTAGGCGTTTCTCGATTTCGTTAAGTGATCTTCGACAACGGTTCGCATTTTTGCCACATTTCTCTATGGCGACCCGCGGGCACAGCCCAGCGGCAGAAAGCACTGAGCGGATCACTCCGTAACTGACTGACGAGCCCACCGGAACATATATCTCCTTGTATGAGGATAGCCTCGCACGTCTTGGCGATATGAACCGGGCAATTTTCCACCCAACATATTGGATACTGCGAAGAGCCGCTGCCGCCCTCTTTGCGGAAGATATCGGAAATCGCGCCCTGGGATGCCCTGCCAGACCGAAATTGTTGAGAGGGTGTCCAGATTTGGTAAAGGGTCGCTGTCGGAATGTAAATGGATCAGAGTTACAGTTGATACTGCCGCCACGCTTTGTCGTCAGATCCTGAACTGGTCTACTGGCCTTTCCAGTGACTTATGGGACGAATAAGAAGCCCTGGATGTTTTTTTGCGGGGCAGCAGAAGGCCGGATCCACATTGCTCCTCGGAGCGCAGTACAAT
Source organism: Ashinkailepas kermadecensis (assembly GCA_034440615.1). Classification (NCBI taxonomy): domain Eukaryota; kingdom Metazoa; phylum Arthropoda; class Thecostraca; family Neolepadidae; genus Ashinkailepas; species Ashinkailepas kermadecensis. Next base: position 384,727 of record JAOTOM010004827.1, read on the forward strand.
GCATGCGGTCTTCGAGAACGAGCGCCAGGCTGTTGCTTTTTATGGGGAACATTTAGCCGGGTTCAGCAAAGCTCTTTGGGATGCATCCGAATTGTAGGAATGAAATGGCTACGGCCCACGATAGTAAATTAAGATTTGTACCTGTATGAGTCTTATATGCGTCTCTGCTTTGTAAACTAGAGCACTTTGAATTCATGGAAGGACGAGGGGTGGGGGGAGTTGTACTCATACATCTATTTTTCAATAGCGTAGTAACTGTGTTGGCAACAATTTTTTGTCGCTCGCGATTATTTTTTATATCTTTACAACGCATGGTCAGCTGGGAATTGTGCTACCAGGTGGCAAAGCGACGCCACGGATTTTGGATCGGGGGCCAGAAGGCTTATGTTGGTTTTGCTGTGCAAGGTACTCTGTAATGTACGAAATCCGACGCCCTTCCGTGAAAAGGAGGCCACATTTTAGCTACTTGCACCATGTGTTTGTGCCACAAATTTTCCACATTTTTCGTGAGCGACAAATATCAGCATTTACTGACCTCTAGCTGCACTTCTGCGAGTTAGGCAATGCATTTGTGGCTTTTGACAAGTATCTTGTTTATGCAACATCCATGATCAATGCACAGGTCTGGAAGAAGCCAAATCACTTCATACTAGCTGTCAGGTTAGAAATGACCAAGCGCGTCTCCACGGTTTCAGACAGGCTAACGCCAGAGCAGGGTATAAGTACTGGCGACGCGCCCGCCAGATTGCAATGGGACAATGGGGAAACCTCCCTTGGGCAAACTCCATGCATCCCACCGCTCTGCGGTCGTCATAATTACATTTATAAATTATGACTCGTTGCTGGCTACGGAATAAATGTTTTTTTTAACGTTCGCATTAACCCGCGCAAAAACGGAGAGGGTTGGTTGCAACCCCACTCCCTGGGGATCTTGCAGTATGGATGAAAAATGGCTTGTGTGAACGCACAACAGTTTTTGGTAGCTTATGGGGCATTGCAAGCGGGGGTCGCAGCCAGGATTTTCTCAAGGGGGCCCAACCACGAAAAAAATGATACGGAGACCACGGGAGCCGAAAATGTCTGGTATCGCGTGCTCAAAATACCAAAATTTCGTTCATTTAGTGCATTTTTTTGGTTAAAAATGGACGGCGCTCCACCTTGGCTGCGCCTCAGATAGCGCGTCTTTTGAGATACAATTTTAGTTTTAGCTATTGTAGTGTTTTAGTTGTAGTGGGTTTGAAAGAACTTTGCAAGCTTTCACAGAACATTTTGGCCCCGCACGTTTGGTGCTGTAGGTAAGTTCGCATTTTTCATCCAGCATATTACAGAAAAGGCTAGATAAAATGCAATTAAACTCTACGCAGACATGTCAACATTCTTTGCAAAACTTTTGGCATGAATCCTGTTGCCAGGTCAGGTCGTGTCACTGACCTGAGACCATTGTTCGTGAACACGTTCGTGAACACAATTTGCGGCCCTGTGGGATAAACATCACCGCCTAATCCGAAATCAGCACAAGCAGGTACCTTAGAACCAGCCTTCGTCCATACTTACCCAATGTGCCTGTGTTGACCTTTGGTCAGTAAAGGTCAACGGTCAGTTCACCAAAGGTGACCCAAACTTTCATCGGGCACCTTTGAGTGCTGAATTCGAATTCAGCATTCATTGTTACCCGCCAGGGCTAAACATAATTCGTGTTGGATTCAAAAACCACAACTGCATATTAAACTTCCGTGACTTGACCTGATCTGCACAGGAGCACGTTAATGCTGTTGGATCATACCACGCCTCAATGGACTTCAAATTGAATGAAAAACATGGTGATATATATTTCATAAAGGCATCATGGGTAGTTTGCACGCTATTTGGATATCAACTTTAAAAGTGCGAAATCTTCCGAATTCCACCGGAACAGGATCCCGAATAATTGTCACAGGTCGATAACCTAATCTGACATGACAAGTTTTACGCCAAACGTTCCGCAATGAATGGCCGCAGGTGTGCCCATAATTTGGGCTCGCTATCCCTCCTCGGTACACGTGTCATTTGGGAAACAAAAATGAGGAGATTGTAACCCCCTGGATCATCGAATCTGGTAAAATGCCGGAGTCCTGCGCCTGCTAACAATCGCCCGTGAACGGCACTTCGCCAAGTTCGCGAGAACGGGGCCTTAGAGTAACCCTGAGAGCATTTCCAGGTGCAGAAGTGGGCCACATGTGACTTATGCCCAGTGCTACATACGTTTCGCCGCTTCTGATTTATATACATATAGACGTCGTCTAAAGTGCTTACTATGAACAGCTTAAAAGTACATTGAGCATATTATGTCAAACCCAGCTGGCTATAGAGCCAAGCACACACCCACGCAGCCTCTTGCTCCTACCCGTCCTTAGCCGCCCAGGCACCATCAGGCATCGTGTGACATATGATAGAAATTGTCACGTATTTAGCGAAATAGTCACGTAAATAGTCACAGGCTTTAGCGAATGTACTAATGATAAATTTCGCAACAGAAGAATCACGGCGACATTAACATTCGATTGACATGATAAACCAGAGGTTCTCAACCGGAAAGACAGTGTGGTCCTCTGAACGAGAATGGAGACTTGCGAGATCGGGATACAGCAGTGTGTAGTGGGTAGTTATTTTGTGTTGGGGAGAAGAAGGGTGGAATAGGAAAGGGGAAGGGTATTCCTACCACTTACATTCTCCTATGGATAATTGTAGTATTGGCTTTATCGCATTTCGTGGCAGCAAGGGCTTTCAAACAGATCTGTGCGCGCAAACTTCTGGATCAGCTTCACGCCCTCGGAGGTAACATTAGTGCCATAAGCAAAAACTAGGAGCAGCCGAATAAAGCTTACAGCAGATTTGCAAGCTCCTCATGTCGAACGATGACCTCAAGCATCGGGTGCTGGTCCATCGCTAGTGCACTCACCCTCGTCGAAAACGTAGGTGGTGACGGAATGTGAGCGTGTGAAACTGTTGCGCGAGCGTGGCCGGTATTTCTCGCGGTGGGGAGTTGCGCCCTCGCTGTGGCCTGGTGAGGGCGATCGACGCTCCTCCGCGTCTTCTGCAACAAGTCCACGATGCCGGGTCAGCAGCGGTCGACACGACATGCACACAAGTCACGGCGTCGGCGAGATGGATACGTGCGCACGGTAGTCGGAAGTGGTACACAATCAAGTCAATGAGGAACTTTCGAGCTGTGATGCAACTGCTCATATTGTCTGGTGATCGGCGGTTTTATTTGAGGCTGAAAAAGGTAGCTACTAGGCTACTTGTGCGGATGACACATTTTGCTATCATGCAGTTCCGGTGACCGAAAAGGCATTTCCTACCGATCTCTCCACCGCACGCCTCACGACGATAGAGCAATTGGGCAACCTTTCGACTCGTTGGCAGCGTAGACGAGCTCCAGAGCGACACTGGCTGCTGTCTGCATTGCTGTTGTACACGACCATGCAGAGTCGTCAGCGCGTATGCACACATCAAGTGGTCAAGTGGCGACATGCTCTTACCTATACTCGCTATTAGTAACATCCGTGACATTTTCATCTCGTATTTGTTCGCCTGTGGTATTTGCAGTGTACATGGCGTGTAGCGTACTGCCAGTTGGTCATTCACATCCAGTCTTGCGGTGTACCAACAGTTGGCCATTCACATCCAGTCGTGTGGTGTACCAATAATTGGTCACTCACATCCAGTCGCACGGTTGAGCAGTGATTTAACCTGGGGGCCCGGTCCTGCAGCCCAAGGGCTCCTATAACAGGGAGACGTACCACGGCGGAAGACGGCAGGCCCCATCTATTGAGACTCCACCTCTCCGGTGAATAGACGCCACGCTGCCTATCTCAGCTATCCGGCTGTGGTGGAGCGACGAGCAAGGTCGGATTTGGAGGAACGGCCTAATGGCTTCAGAGTGGGCGACACACCAGCAAATGTTTCAGTCGTACGACAGGATAAGCGCCCGAGTGCATGAGGCTGATAGCTGCCGGATAAAAAGCGGACCAGACTTTTTATCAAGCATACGCCGCACAACAAGCCGGAAAGCGTTGATAGAATACTGAGCCGACACGCACCAAAACTGCAGTTAATTGCATACACCAGGTGGGCGCCACACAAATGCCAATTATTCCGCATCGTCTCTGGGGAGGGTGTCTTTTTCCACCCCCCTCCCCTATGGTTTTCCGCGGATAGTGGAAAAAATGACGCGCGGCAGCTCGCCCAAATTTGGCATACCTTTTCCCACGTCAATTTGACATGTCGTGTGGAGATTTGACATGTCGTGTGGAGATTTGACATGTGTGGATGTTTGACATGTGTGGATGTTTGACATGTCGTGTGGAGGTTTGACATGTGTGGATATTTTAACGTCAGATCACCGATGGTCACCGAGTGAGTCACGGTCAAGTGAGGTCACCTCCAAAAACGTTCAATCAGTCGTCACGCTTTGACGGGTAAAGATATTTGAATGAAACTTTCAGTGTTTACTTATCGTTAGGGACGCAACAGGACGCACCAGAGAAATCTGATCTTTTCAGTTTTGTATAACTTTTGTTTTGCATATGTGCTGGTTTGGGTCAAAATCGAAGTTTCTGGCTAAAGTAGGCACATTTATGAGGCTAAGTTTACTTAAAGCAACGGTTCTCGGTGCGCTTTACCCATGATGAATATATAAATAAAATATCATCAATAAAAATATTGAAAACAAATACAAAAAATAAGGAAAACTTTTTTGTTGCAAATTTCCAAGGAAAAAATTTGAGTGGGCAAACATTTTGGAACAATGGTCGATTTCGCCTCCCTTTCTGATGAAAAAAAATTTGTTTTTATAATCCTTCCCAAAATGAACTCCCCAAAGCCTGACCTGACATCAGCCAAACATGACGTCAATCGGGCCTCATAAACCCCTCAAGTGACAACGTTTTGAGGAGAAAACACTTTTGGGATGGTTTTTGGCCCAACATGTCGAGCGCTTTCCGATGGCTTTCATGCGACGATTACTTTGGAGATTAGAGGGGGCATTATTATGACCACCCCTCCCTCAAGATGGGGTGTGAGGACCTAGCCGGAAAAGATAAAGGATTTGCAACAGAGCTTCGCAAATTACCGCCGATGGCATTGCCGGAATAAGGGCCAACTGGCACAAACAGAAAGCGCCGACGGCATTTCGATGTCTGGCAAAATCACGATGACTTGGCAAAACCACCGTGACTTGGCAAAAACCAACATAATTGCACTTGCCAGGCTTGCACGTCTTGCAGTCGTGACCGAAACAAGGCCGAAGAAGTCGCCCGGGGAGCTGAGGGCATCACACGCGGGCTGCATAGCGAGGGAAAGGGTCGGTTAGTCGCGCCGCAGCCCCCGAGCAGCACATTACCGCGCTAGCCGTTTGTAGCCGGGCTGCCGGTCATTAGCCAACAGGCCTCTTCACACTTGATTACCGCACTCTCATCAGTCGGGCGGCAGGACGCCCCCATCCCACCGCGCCCCCGTGCGGCACCAACGTCAGCTCGGGTTGCAACAGTTCTGATGAGCGACGATCAGGCCGGCGAGACGGCACCCGGCGACGACTTCCGCCCGAGCCATGTCGGTGTCAACTGTGAGCTCGCCGGTCATACTGCGGTGCCGTCCGGCCAGGCTCCGACGTGTGCCCCGGCAACAAGGCGGCCGGAAGCCACCGCCACCGCCACTACCGCCGTTGTGACGGAATACAACAGGTCGGCGCCATACCACCGCGGCGGAAACAAGTTAGTTAGTTATTGGTTTTACGACACGTCGACCGGTGAGTCATGTAGCGTCGCCAATCTCTCACGCCGATTGGTCGCGGGCGAAGAGTAGCGACAGGTGAGTCTCGAACCCACAACCTTTCGATTGTGAGACAAGAATCTTACCACTAGACCACTCGTCCCCGCGGCGAAAACAACGGGTGGGTCATTTATCTGTCAGCTGGCTAGCGCCACGTGCCCTCCCCGATTTCGCTTTCGCGCGCTCGCCGTATTTATAGCCGCTGGCAGTCCGCGAGTCGCATCAGGGCCTCGCTGTCGTCGCCGACGACGCGGTGGTCCGTCGACGGCGACGAGGCCGGCCGGCGGACGGAGACCGCTGAGGGTGCCGCCTGCTGGTATTCCGACCCCTCGTACCCCCCTCCCCCACCACCAGACCCATCTATCGCCGACACATCTGAGGGCGGTGTGCTGTTGACCCGTGACCCCCGCATACAGCCGCGTCTGGGGGTGTGTGGACCGGGTGGGTCATTAAGCTATCCGAACCGGGGCCGCCGGGCCGACGCAGCACCAGTCGGCGCGACGTTCAGCGCAGTGGAGCAGCCCAGACACGTGATGTGGTAGCACTGGCAGCAGCAGATCGCAGCGCCGTCTGTGCGCGACCACGTGCAACAAACCTCAACAATGTCGGGAAATCCTGAGGCGCACAAAAGTTCCAGGAACCTCAGAGACCTCGGTAGCAGTGAGCTGCCCCCTGCCGCAAGAGGAGACCTGGTCCCACCACCTGCGGATGTGTGCGGTTCTCCGGTCGCCCGATAGGGGCTTCAGCTGAAGCAGGGCGGGACGGCATGCAGCGAAGAGGGGCGAACGACTACTTCCGGTCTGGCCAGTCGCCGCTGACGACGCGGCCTGTGCCAGCCGGTTCAGTATTAATAGCTGCGCTACGAGAGCCACTGCACGTCCATCAATAACACTCGTGCGGCCGGAAAGGGAGCACGAACAGCCCTGGGCGCCGTGGGCTGTTTGCGTCTCGTGAGGGGATGCTGGGAATTTTCCAGGTTTGACAAAATAAACATATCGGTAATGTCGGGAGTGGCCTACGTCGATTTTCTCGCCGGTGATCGATGCTGTTAACTTCGCTAACGAGTCCCAGCTTGGCTGTGTCAAACTGAGGTTATTGAATTTGAACGGCAAGCAACGGAGGACATCAACCGTGTGCACTATTAATCAAGCCGTCTGCGGTTCGTTCATTTATCTCAGCAACGTGGGCTGTTTTCAGTGGGCTGTGATTGTGCCTCCCAAACAGTGGCAGTATGACGCGTGCATACACCAGCATGGGGAACGCCTTAAGGCGAAAAGCACAGATGACCAATGGCCATGCAGTCGCGTGCATCGGTTATGGTCGGAAGACTTTCACAAACACTGGTGACGTCAGACATGTGTGGTCACCTGTCTCAGTCAATGCGGTATGGCAGCCTACAGTAATGATTCCCTGAGTGACAGAATATTCGAAGACTTTCACATCGGTTATGGTCGGAAGACTTTCACAAACACTGGTGACGTCAGACATGTGTGGTCACCTGTCTCAGTCAGTGCGGTATGGCAGCCTACAGTAATGATTCCCTGAGCGACAGAATATTCGAAGACTTTCACATCGGTTTGCCAAACACTGGTGACGTCAGACATGTGTGGTCACCTGTCTCAGTCAGTGCGGTATGGCAGCCTACAGTAATGATTCCCTGAGTGACAGAATATTCGAAGACTTTCACATCGGTTATGGTCGGAAGACTTTCACAAACACTGGTGACGTCAGACATGTGTGGTCACCTGTCTCAGTCAGTGCGGTATGGCAGCCTACAGTAATGATTCCCTGAGTGACAGAATATTCGAAGACTTTCACATCGGTTATGGTCGGAAGACTTTCACAAACACTGGTGACGTCAGACATGTGTGGTCACCTGTCTCAGTCAGTGCGGTATGGCAGCCTACAGTAATGATTCCCTGAGTGACAGAATATTCGAAGTCGCCCAGCTTGGCATATGCCATGGTAATAAAACGTTTTCCTTTGCCCATCCCGATATTTTCGGCAGTCAGAACAGACTGAAAAAGCGATGACTCGGCAAAGCTTGACGCTTTATTTTTGTGCTGTTATCTGGAACGTTGTTTTCAGCTTTGCATGCTTCGTCTAACCCAGTTTCTATTTTCATTGCCTTCGATGTGTTTGTAAAACGTATACATGACTTTGGTACTTCAAATCGAGTACAATATAATCAAATTTAATGTCCGGGAAGAGCCAGCGCAACTATTACGTCACACCTCAATGCGGCCTGCAATCGGTTGACGTACTTTACACAATGCTTCGATCTGATTATCACATGCCGACCACTGAATATAGAGTCTATATCGGAACATAATGAACATTAATATAATACGTTCACTTGGTGGTTCGCTGCCACTTAATCCAGCTCGCACGCATATTCAGTACATGCTTTCAGATCCAGCAATCCAACAGGCCCGATCGGCACAAAATTTGGCCACATGTCTCAGTCCAACAGGCCCTGGGTAAGTTAAAACGTAAGCGAGTTATTGCAAGCTCAACTTAACGGACTGCTGTGGTAACTTTGCACGATCAAGTCGCCAAGTGAGAGTTAACCTGCTCGGATAAGTGGAACACTCATTCAAACTTGTCCGTCCAGAATGTCGCATCGTCCACCAAATTATGTTACGGTCCACCCACGCGCCCACGGAAACTGCCGACCATGTTTTATTTTTATATATATATATATATACATAGCCACACGATGACCAAAACTTCCAACGATTAGTTCAGACCATAAGACCACCAAGCCAGACCATGAGACCCTCAGGCAGGATCATGGAACCATCAGACCGGACCGTCAGACCACCAGACTAGATCATGAGACCACTAGACCACCCGATGAATGCCAGACCTGCACCCAAGATACTGGGAGAATGTAGGCCAGCCCATTCTCTCCAAGCAGCGGAATGTTCCCTGAAGGAAGAGGTCACTGGCTCGGCTCCCGCTAGAGGAGCTCTTCTGCGATCATCCTGACGGAAGGCAGGTTTCCATTGGATTGAGCGGCTGCGACGCTGATAGTGTCATACGCCTCGGTAAATACTCTAATATGACTATTGATGCTAGCATGGGTTACCATTTCGAAAGGTTCTTAGCACATCATGCAAGGTTGAAACCCCCGCCGCCCGCGTCCGCCTTACTGACCGCGTCCGCCTGACCGCCTGACCGCATCCGCCTGACCACCTGACTGTCTGACCGCGTCTGCCAGACCGCCTGACCGCGTCCGCCTGACCGCCTGACCGCGTCCGCCTGACCGTCTGACCGCGTCCGCCTGACCGCGTCCGCCTGACCGTCTGACTGGGTCCGCCTGACGGACGCAGAGCGTCGCCCAGGTCCGGTGCCGCTAGACCGACGTGCACCACGCGCGCCCGACAGAAATTCTCCGAACCAGGCCCAGCCGGCCTGGGGCCTGTTGCCGGGCCGGCGGAAGTCTGCACGGCTGTCAGCTGGTTCCATCAGCTGGGCCGGGGCCGCCAGTGACGTAGGTAGGCGCCTCGGGGTAGGACGCCGCCACCTTCGTCCGAACGGTCTGCCGGCGGCGGCGGCGGCCGGCAGACATCTAGCCGAGACAAGTGTTCAACTGCTCGGTTGGTGCAGAGGGGAAGGTACCACGTGCCCAGCGTAATCATGACTTGTACTGCAGAGGTCAACGACATCGTCGGCCTGCCATACTAATGGCCGTTGCCGATGAAAAATTACCCTCGCAGACGTGAATCTCAGGAATCGGGAGCATGCAAGAATGGCCTAAGACCGCAGGGCTTTGAATGCAGTTTTTATAGGTTGCGGCAATACATAGGTTCCAGGCCTTGAACTTTCAGTTACTCGAATTACTCTTTTTGTTCTGGTTAAGCTTGCAGTTCAGGTCAAACAGGAGATCAATGGCGGGGTGCAATTGGCCACTCGTCTTCGCCGTAGTTTTACCTAGCGATCTGACCTGAAGTCGCATTTTGAATGTTTGCATTTTGCATTCATTATTTGTCTACACAACCATCTTTCACTTTTGACTGTACCTTGTATGGTTTGTTCACAAAAAATGTCTATGGACATCTAAGAACTGCATTTAGACGAAATTTGCTGACTTAAGACCTGTCGGAGGTCTGGTATTTGGAGACTGGAACATTTTGACACAATGTACGCTCATCAATTTTCGAAACATGTCCGAGCTTTAGAGATATCGTGAACGGTTCAGACGTTAGCCGATAACAATATCAGAGTGGAGGTCAAGATAGCCCTCCCGACATCGCCCTGCGAATGATAATGCTTTGTTGTAGCACGCTGTAAGGGTCATAAGGTGCAATAGCTGAATCTATGGGATCCACATACCTGTCTCTGCAGTCCCAGAAGATTGGCGCGTCAGGCTCACGCCGTTTGTGAAGGGAAAATGCCGTGTGGAGGAAGAGAACACCCAGTGCACAGGGTGTGGCTCGAGTCGTTGGAAGTGCACGTGCCTACAGCTTCCGGAGCTTGCTGTTCGGGCATGACCAACATTCTACCGAGCGATACCAGATCATTCAAGCTAAACCGACAAATCGGACGGCCGTGATTTTCCTGCCTGATTACCGGCATCTGCACGCATGCCTTCGCGGTGTTGGTGCATAGAACCGAAGTGTGACTCTGGCCCCTGATTGTAAGAAGTGCTCAGTAGATTTTACGGCTTCGATATCGGTGACATGGATCCTTCTAGAACTCTAAAATATTGCATCTAGTAATACTGCATTAAATCAACTCGACATATTTCCACGTAAAGACAAAATTCGACAAGTAGCAGGCGGCACGGGCTCTACCTTTCTATGGACGATGTATTTTAACCAAAATGGCATTGGGAGAGCTTGTTCCTATCAACTTTGATAACGTCCGAAAGAACAAGTGCCGTGTCGCCCAGCAACAACCGCACACGGGCAAGGCGACATGACTTCTCGATCTTCCCGAGTCGGCTGTTACCAGCTTAAGGACGAAAATCAGCATTGCTTTTTATGCACATATGCACCATGACGACTATCAAAGCATGTGTGTAGAATGTAGAACCACCATTAGCGACTGGCCGCCATCGAATAACAAACGGTGGAATTAGTTATTTGTGGCCTTGTTTAGAAGCGCAGCAGTTCCAGGGCAGACCGACCGGTGCCTTACACACTTATCTCTCGGATGTTGACGAAATTTGCTACAACGGGTTCTCAGGGGCGATAAACACGCCTGACATAATATTAGGTTTGTCAGATAAACGGTTCAGCCCTTCCCAGGTGGATTCCCAGGTCTTCCCAGGTGAATCCCATATTGTTCCGAAGGCCGTAATACATCGTGTCACTGTTACCTTAGGCAATGGTAAAATAAAATGGTAAAATAATGTAAAATGCATGTAATACAAAAATTAATGTAAAGTAAAAATGGTAAAATACAACCTTATGCTAGCAGTTCTGGGAATAACAGGTTTGACGTACAGAGACTTCTAGGACCACGCTGTATGTGATACTAGCAATAGGGACTGCATAATGCATACATGTGCTAACTGTCCGATTGTTGTTTATTGGGTGATTCACGATGCACTTTATGCACATTCACGGCTAATGGCGCCGCCCACACTGTTTCGCCGGTGGGCCGCAGGTTTGGGAAATGTCCCGAGCGGTGCGAGTGTTGAACCCGGGACCTTTGGTATCCAGAGCTCAACACCTTAACCCGCGCCGTCTCGGGGGGGCGGTTGTTATGCACCCCCCCTCAGGTTTTCCGCGGATAGTGAAAGAACGGCGCACGGCAGCGCGTCGAAATTTTGCATACCTTTTCCCACATCAATTTGGTATGTTGTGTCAAATTGTTGAGGTCAGGTCACCTAGGGTCAACGAGTTAGTGGAGGTCAAGTGAGGTCACCTCCAAAACAGTTCAAGCAGTCGTCACGCTTTAACGGATAAAGATATTTTAATGGAACTTTCAACGTTTGCTTATCTTTAGGGACAACAAAACGTTGACTTAGACTTAGAACAACAGTATTAGAGCAAGTTGACTTAGAACACAGTTTTTTCGGTCCGATCTACCCATTCGAAAAATAAAAAATAAAGAAAACTTTAAAGCTCAAAATTTTGACATTTCCAAAAAATAACATTTTGAATTTTGGGTGGCCAAAAATGTCATGGCCCTGGTCAATTTAGTTTTCATTTTCTGATTCCAAATAATTTGTTGTTTTTTTTCTTCAAATCTCCCAAAAATGAACTTCCCAGAGCCAAAAACATGATGTAAATCGTGAAAATCTAGGCCCCCTAGTGACGTCACTTGGGGTGGGTAATTTAGGGGTGGTGTCTGGCCCTACTCGTCGAGCGCTTTCCGATGACACCTCTTTCGTTTTCGTGCGACGCTTAGTTGGGAGATTAGAGGGGGGGTTATCCACCCCCCGAGACGGGGTCTGAGGATCTGACCGGAGAGACGGCCGAGCGGGTTAACCGCTCGGCCGTCCCCGGCCCAGCTAACTGACCGAGGGAAGACCGAGTTCTCCACTCCAGGATCTGACCGGAGAGACGGCCGAGCGGGTTAACCGCTCGGCCGTCCCAGCCCCAGCTGACTGACCGAGGGAAGACTGAGTTCTCCACTTCCTAAGCCTGGTCCTGGAGGAAGATCTGCCTGCAGGCTCCAGCGATCCACATGACGAGGGCGAATTTGACAGCGAGATACGGTACAATCAGTGGGTCAGCACAGATCGCTGCACCCTGGTTGACATGATTGAGTCACGTGAGGAGGTTCTGGTTAGTCTAAGCAACAGAACATCACAACTATCAAAACACCACCATTTGGCTGAGGAGCAAAGCAGCCATTTAAAAACTCTGAAGGCCTCGGTGCCAGTGGCGGGGGCAGTGGTGGTGGTGGATTTGTGTTTTAGGGCGCGTCGACTGCGTTGGCCATTTTGTGTCCATATGGAGAGGCAGTGGTAGTCGATGATTTCTCGGAAAATTATTCCTTCATGGATAAAGATGAGATCCGAAGCTCCCACTGGGATGCGGTCCAATGTACTGTTCATCTTCTATAGCCTACTTGCGTAAAACAACGCAGAACGGCATCAGAGTTACTGTTTTGTTTCCAATGAACCAGACAACGCCAGCATGGTGCACGATTTTTTAGACGCCTCATTCCAGAAATACACACAAATACTGAACTTGAGCAAAATTCGCTATTTTTCTGACGGCTGCGTAGTACAATACAACAGCAAGTACAATTATATTAATATCGCGCATCACTCCGGTGACTTTGGAATCACGTGCGAATGGCACATCTTCGCCCCGTCATGTGATGCGAAGCACGGCGAGATGTGATGGCATTGGTGGCACAGTAAAAAGGGCAGGGGCGATAGGAAGTCTCAGGCGACCGTATATACCGACCAAATTGTGTCGCCACAGGCGATGGTTGCCTTTCTGACGGCGAAGTTCGAAACCACCATTAATTTTGGTTTGGTGGAAATGGGGGAGGTCAGGACAATTGCAGCGGCGCTTGCTTCACGCTTCTCCAGGGCCAGAACAATTAAAGGCACCCAGCATCTCCACCGTTTCGTTCCGGTTGATCAAGTGCACATGCTAGTTCACGAACTGTTGTGGGGACCTGGTAAGAAGTTCCAATCAGGTGAAATACGCAGAGGACTGAACTGGACAGTGGAAAACGGGATCCATGTTACCCATCAGTGTGATGTTATGTAACTACTCAAATTCTTCGAGGCATTTCATGTTTTAGACACGGAAGCGTGGTTGTATGGCCATGCGATACGGTGTCGTACGGCTCTGTACGTATATGTATGCTTTGTTATTCGTTCAAGATGCGGAAAGGTGTGAGTAGATACATGTTATTATCGTTCACTGAACGTTTCAAAATATACTGGAATGCCTTTGTAAAAGCGATCATTAATCAAAAGATAAAGCGCCGAGCAATTAAATCGATAAATCAAAGCGTAGTCCCGAAAGTCATACAAATCATCAAAAGGGGGTCACTTTGCTCTCCCAAAAAAAACACTTGGATGCAAATAACCACTAATTTTAGTTTTCCAGTGCCTAAAGCAATAGTGATACTATGTATTAGGACCATAAAATCAATATATCTCACATGGTAGCATTTCCAAATATATTGACCCGACCTTAGGGCACGTGGTAACTTCTTTCTCTAGAGTACAGCAGCTTTTTATATAGTGCATCAGTTAAAAAATAATAATGTCAGGTATATCAATCCATGACAATCATCAATGCAGCCACATGGTTTCTTTTCATATGAAATTGTCTCCTGATGGGGAAATAAGCACGCAAAAATACCCCTGTACAGCAGGCCAACCAAGTTGCCTATGGTCAATGTAAATGATTGTGACTGTTCCTGGGTGTATGTGCGTACATTTTGACGAATGCGAGCCTCACCCACTGACAATATGCTGCAGGTCTGGTGATGCAGAACGATGTAGCACTGGTGAAAGTGCGGGCAAAGTTGCAACTGGAACGTCAATTGCCAAGAATGGTTTTAACGCAGATCCACACAAAATGATACCACACGAAGCATCGCATTCGCCTCGCATACGCTTAGAAACGCGCTCGAAGATGGTTTGTGGTGCCAATATTCGGGAATATGAACGTTTCAAAACACCTTGCATTCGTCGGGTACGCTGACAGCGTGCTTTCTTCAGTCCTGGTGCTCACGAGGGCGCCAAATATTCTGCGCTGGCAAGATTACCCGCCGTTTTTGTCAGCTGTCTGAACGGCTTCCCGCCATTTAGTCGCACGTGGCGGCTATCAGCTCGCGGGGAGCACATTGTTGGCGCGAGTGCCTCGCGTTCGTCTGCAATTATGGTGGAAACTGCCGGGCTTCGCTCACAAATTGCATGTCATCGGCGTCGTCCGGACGGGCGGCCGAGTTCGTTGCAACTTTAGCCTGCCACGCGCAGCAAGATCGACACAATTATCGTGTAAGCTGCAGGCAGTAAAACTGTCGAAGTGCGGAATCGAAGGCTGATCATGCAAATGATGATCGCCTCTCACTAAACTATAGGTTCACAGGTCTCGTCTGCCGACACTATAACTTATGATGATCTAATGATGATCGCCTCTCACTAAACTATAGGTTCACAGGCCTCGTCTGCCGACACTATAACTTGTGATGATCTAATGATGATCGCCTCTCACTAAAACTATAGGTTCACAGGCACTATAACTTATATACCGGCACTATACACCGACACTATAACTTATGAGCGGTGGATCAGACAAATTGGATAGCATAAGTACTGTTCAAGTTGGCTTTTATTCATTCTTCCAACAACGAACGCAATGGAACCGAGTGAAATGATAACTAATGCGTTGTAGCTTGATGTCAAAATGTATAACTGGTAGCCCATGCGAATGTACCCAGTGTACAATCTAGCATGACATGGGCTGTAAACCATAGGATCATGGCTATAAACTATAACGATCATGCATACCAGAAACTGATAATTCCTGATGAACAAATGACTACGTTCACCCACACCGGAGAACATAACTCGCACCGGAAGAGGAGGGGAGGGGGGGTAGCTAATTCGGCCCCTCATAAGATCTAGGACACTACTGAAGGTAGCACATAATTTTGCGGGGAGATATTACGGCTGTAGTGAACTCTGCAGTACAAATTTGATAACCCTAGGTCAATGCCTTCATGGTCAAATTAATGAGGTCGAGATTGGCTGGCACGCCGCGTCACCGCACCGACGAAACCTTTGCGGCCTTGAACGCTGGGCGACCGGCAGGTCGATTTTGTACCCCTGTATTTCCTATAGTTACCGACTGATATAAAATATTCTTATTGCATAGTTTGCGATTCTCAATTTAGAACGCAGTCACACGATTTCATTCCAATATTCCTGCCCGTTTATAAGATATCGTCGAAAAAAACAGGAGGGGTAGCGCATTCCACCCCCGCCCTCCGGCGCGCATGGAAGAGTGGCGAATGCTTGCTATTTTGCTTTGAGGGGGAAATCATGAGCCAGCGGAAATACCGCAAGAAAATGTGAACCTCTGTTCCATTGCGAATCAATTTCTGTGTTGGTCACCATGTTCCATTAAAAATAAAATATTCGACGCTGGATGTCGTTACCACCGATGACCCGAATTATAGCTTTGGTTCGCAACCATCTGAGGTCAATCTAGACTCCACTTCCCATCCGTTTTAATATTCATCAGCTACCAGTGAGAGCACTGAGAAGGCCGGTGCCGACGTTTGAGCCATGCGGGTCTCGCCTGCAATGACATCATCGCTTCAGGCCGGCGACGACGACGCACTGACAAATGACACGTCACCGGACCGACAACTGTGCAATAAGCAAACAAGGCAGGCTCTCCGACCACGAGATATCATCGCTGCGCTCATCTGCAGAGTGGTCGACGAATCTGGGAAAGTACCTTGTTCCAGATACGCCACAGCTCCTCGGCACTGGCATGCGATCACCCTGCGCCGGAGATAGCCGGGGATATTTTCGCTGAATGCTGACGGGTTCATGTGATCATCAACGACGGCTGCTTCCGGTGCCACCCCTCTCCAGAGTCCCGGCCGATCGACGACCCCTCCCCTACCGCACATCTGACACAGAGTGGACGACGGCCTGCCCGAAAGCCCTCACGGAACTGGGTCGCTCGTCCCGAGTCACACGCTCCTCCGCGGAAACAGCATTATAGTCGGCACCGGGACGGCGCGCCGTTTCGATGAATTGGCGCGCCGAATTCCTGCGATCACGGGACTGCCGGGACGAAAATACCCGCGCGGCCGGCGCGTCACCCGCGGCTCTGCCCCCTGGCGGCGTGCGCCACTGCGTAGACAGTAGGCGGTTTCACGCGTGCACAAGCGGGAAGTAATCGTCATGACATCCCAATGGCGGGGTCAGGGCATAATAATTACGTTGATCTGAAAGCTTTTAGTCTGTAGATTGGACCAATTTATATGGCAATAAACAAACAGAGTAGGTTCAATTACCTAATACGTAATTCCACTACAACAAACTCCCTACTGAAACAAAAACATTGAAGCTGTCTAACTTCAAGAAGCGTGTACGAGCTTATCTCCACGAGCAACACTAGTCACAACAAAACTTACAAAATAGATTTGTGTACACCATGCACTCACATTTAGGCCATCGCTTTCATATCACTTCCATAAACTACTCGTTTACAGCTCGTGTTGCAAGCACGGTGTGTGTAGTGCAGAGTGATATGGGTATTGTATTATGTTGGTGTATGAATGTTTGTTGCGCATGTGTTGCCCACTATTGACCACAAATCTATCCTTTCTTTGTAAATATCTGAGTTATACCCAGACTGTCCATAATAGCCACTATACGTGGAGGGCATGTATTGTGAAATAAATAAATAAATACAAGTTTTTGGACTAGTAACAGCTTGTTTATGCACAAACCCTGAAAATGTACACCCACATCCGCGCCTGGGACGTCATCTAGTCGGAAATCTGGAAGTCAGACCAAGCGAGCCTGACTTCGGAAGTAAATTCGATGACAACAGCTGTTTGTCGAATTCAGCGGTCTTCAAATGCCAAATTTTCCGAGCACTCGACCACTCTGATCAATATCGCCGGCCAACTTCAACTGCAGTAAGTGATTGGCCCTTTATGATAGCTGGGACGAATCATAGTCTACGTTTCAAAAAATGATGTCATTATTTGTGCTCTGATTGCATCATTTACGGCTGAAATATGTCAGGCGAGCCAACAAACAAGTTTGTCTCAGATGCGCATATTTTGGACGTGTTGCGGTCTTTTGGGTGCTGTAAACAATTCATGCTTTGTTCTTTCTTGCGTGTATGATATTCAAAGACAAGGATCAATTGCCCTCCCCCACAGTAGGGGTTATTCAGGTAGGAGTACAGCAACATTTAAAAACGGAGCCACGTATGGTGCGGTACAGCCAAGGCCATAGAACATGCTAGGCACGGGTACAGCGGATGCCATTACAACTAAACAACGCGCTTGTAAAGTGGAGATAATTTAATATTTTCGGGAAGGAATCGTAGCATCTGGAAATTATGTATTTCAATATTTATTCATAATACAGGTACTTCACAGTCATAAAATAAAACGTAAAAGGAAAAATATTCATCCGCAGGATATATACTACCACTTTCTCCCTAATATTGTATATTTGCTGGTAATCCAACGGCAAATTTATGTTCTATCCGACAACTCCTACCTCCGGCCACGGTGCCAAATGCGGCCAGATTGGCTAGTTGTTTCTGTGAATTGAGCGCTTTTTTTCAAACAGTACCACAATTTGAATATGTTGGTTAAGTTTAATATTGAATTGATTACTTCATAGTTAAAACTTCTTGAACATTCCATATATACAGATAAAGTACATATATTTCAATGATATGCCCTTCATA
The DNA here is from genome assembly GCA_034440615.1 of Ashinkailepas kermadecensis. Classification (NCBI taxonomy): domain Eukaryota; kingdom Metazoa; phylum Arthropoda; class Thecostraca; family Neolepadidae; genus Ashinkailepas; species Ashinkailepas kermadecensis. The sequence continues at coordinate 402,921 of JAOTOM010004827.1, forward strand.
CTAAACGAAGTCATCGACATTGCATCCCGGCGCTTATTGGCCGTCGTCAAGCGGGCTAGTGTCAGTGCCATCTGTGCCATATGTGTGGGAGTGCGAGACGGCATCAAAGGGTTGCCGAAATGGGGCCGGCACTCCTGGCGTGAGTGGTGTCGCCGACGGCGGAGAAGTGGCGAGAGAGAGGCTCTCTCTCCCGACTGTGCTTGGCTCAGTCGGACAAGATCAGTCCCGCGGGCCGCTGCTGCTCATCCATGTGTTGCCAATTGCGTAATGCGATCAGCCGTTGGGATGTTGGTAGATGTGGCCGAGGGCAGCAACAGTATCACTAGCGTGCTGACTCAGTCTGTCCCTTGGGATGGTGGTAGATGTGGCTGAGGGCAGTAACAGTATCACTAGCGTGCTGACTCAGTCTGCCCGTTGGGATGGTGGTAGATGTGGCCGAGGGCAGTAACAGTATCACTAGCGTGCTGACTCAGTCTGCCCGTTGGGATGTTGGTGGATGTGGCCGAGGGCAGCAACAGTATCACTAGCGTGCTGACTCAGTCTGCCCGTTGGGATGTTGGGGGATGTGGCCGAGGGCAATAACAGTATCACTAGCGTGCTGACTCAGTCTGCCCGTTGGGATGTTGGTGGATGTAGCCGAGGGCAGTAACATTATCACTAGCGCGCTGACTCAGTCTGCACGTTGGGATGTTGGGGGATGTGGCCGAGGGCAATAACAGTATCACTAGCGTGCTGACTCAGTCTGCACGTTGGGATGGTGGTAGATGTAGCTGAGGGCAGTAACATTATCACTAGCGCGCTGACTCAGTCTGCACGTTGGGATGTTGGGGGATGTGGCCGAGGGCAATAACAGTATCACTAGCGTGCTGACTCAGTCTGCCCGTTGGGATGTTGGTGGATGTAGCCGAGGGCAGTAACATTATCACTAGCGCGCTGACTCAGTCTGCACGTTGGGATGTTGGTGGATGTGGCTGAGGGCAGTAACAGTATCACTAGCGTGCTGACTCAGTCTGCCCGTTGGGATGTTGGTGGATGTGGCTGAGGGCAGTAACAGTATCACTAGCGTGCTGACTCAGTCTGCCCGTTGGGATGTTGGTGGATGTAGCCGAGGGCAGTAACAGTATCACTAGCGCGCTGACTCAGTCTGCACGTTGGGATGGTGGTAGATGTAGCTGAGGGCAGTAACATTATCACTAGCGCGCTGACTCAGTCTGCCCGATGGGATGGTGGTAGATGTAGCTGAGGGCAGTAACAGTATCACTAGCGTCTAACAGTATCACTAGTAACAGTATCACTAGCGGAACATGTCTTATCTGAGACATCTATGCTTTGTGGAATCCAGCACAACGAACGGCATATCTTGCAGGAGCATCACGTTAAATAGCGGATTTCTTGAACTTCTGAACTTGGGCAGCAAAGTCGTAACACACGGGGCCGGAGAATGCGAACAGCAATGGAGGACAAGCCGACACATTGTGATGGAGACTCGCCAGTCGCTGCTCTATCCTGCTTTATCCGTTCAGATTCGATGGCGGAGCAGGTGCTGCAGCCTAATCTGGACCAGGTGCAGGGCGAAGGAGCAATGCACTGCGCACTCTCCTGGAACACACTGTCCCTTAGCCTCCCTGTGCGTGGCGTCTACTTCTCACATTTTGGGATACTGTTCAGTTTCCAAACGAACAATTCCCTCTTCGAAAGAGCTTCATGCATTCCACTAATTCCTATCTGGCAGCTTTGGTTTTTAGAGGACTTGTAGCACGTGTCAGCACTCTTGGTGCGCAAGTCATCCCTTTTAGAACTCAAGGAGACCACAGTCGCAGAGAAGACCAAGTCATCCCTTTTATAACTGAAGGAGACGACAGTCGCAGAGAAGACCAAGTCATCCCTTTTAGAACTGAAGGAGACCACAGTCGCAGAGCTTGCGTCTGGATCCGCTATTGAGCCTCACGACCGAATGGTCTGTCACGTCTGTCACGTCTGTCACATGAGCGACGGCCGACCACTGACTGGCCGGCAGCTCATCAGTTATTCGCTGGGATTGACCGGAGCCGGGCCAGTGTGTTGCTCCGAGTCCACCCAAAGCGGCACCCATCCATCGGCCTTCCAGCGGGCAGATAGCTTCCCGGATGGGTTTGCCCGGACACGTCGCTCGGTGGGACGCCAGCTGTCGTCCGTCCACGTGTGCCGCCTGGTCGGTCAGCCACGGCGCGGAAAACGCCCAGATGGGGGCCGGGTGCGCCAAGCTATCGTCGAGGACCGTTCACACGTGTGAAACCTGGTCGCCAACGGTCCGGGTTCGCCACGACACGTCATCGCGAATCGCCCAGATGCAGACACGAGTTGCCGAAATGTGGCCTAGCGCGCCAAGACACGTCATAAACCCCCGGCATGCTGTTCGGCAGCCAATAAACAACACATGCAAACAACCCGCGAGCTGTTCAAGTTGGCCTAAGCGCAGAGCGAACCGCCCAGACTGGAGCAGCGCCGCCGGAGCGTCGGTGCGACCCGAGGAGGGACGATCCCGAGGAGGGGCCATCCCGAGGAGGGTGGCTCTGATAACGACCGGCCGGACTGCGACGCAAACAAGCGGTGGGCCATTCCGCCTGACCATCGTGCCCGCGGACGCGGAGATGTGCCGGCCGTCTGCGTCCTCCCTCCCACACGTACCGCACGTGTCCGGATGGTCGGCGCCTGCGCACGATCGCGGCCAGTGTTTGCGGACAGTCGGACACGGACCAGGCGGGAGCGTGTCCGCGGACTGGACAGAGCGCCGAGTGTCCCCGGGCAGATGTAAACGTCTGTGTGTGATTGCACACCACAGGGCGGTCGCAGTCGCCGTTTAGGCTCGTGTGCAGCACTGGCACCGGCACGCTTCACGCGTCCTCACAAACGCACGCATACACACACGCACTCACACCTCGCCACATGTACCAGCCGCCGAGTCCCACGCCGCTGAACATCCGACTGGGACGCGATCGATACCTCCACAAATTGTCCACTGAACCAAATTTGATCCTGTTAGTCGCATAGACCTTGTGCCTGTACTGCGATAGTCGTCAACAGTCTAGAGATGGCAGATGAATGGACCGAAAGCTTGGTCAGGACAAACGGTTTTTTACTGGTCTTGGAATATATGCTGGTCTTTCCACATGTCTCAGTTCATTTCAGTTCAAATTTTTTCATGAATACAAACTTCATAAAAACCTCATGATGATAATGAGCATGCATCTTGTGAGGCGCATCTTAAGATTCACAAGCAAGTTTGTCATGCACATTGAACAATTTGATGATAAATATTGAAGTATTAAAAATAATTGGCTGCTAATTACTTTTAAAACAGATTATAAATGATAGTGGCTAATAGCTCAAACATGCCCATGATATGCAGCTCTCAAAAGACTTCCAAATGCAAGAAACCCAAAAATACTAGTTGGTTTTACCAGATATTGAATAGTAGAATATGGTTGGTACCAGGCTAAAATGCAAATACAGTATACATGGAATCAGACTAGCATTATAGCACACTGCATTCAGATTATGTACCAATATCCTTCGCTCTTGTGCATTGTTGTATACGCAATGCACATCACTTTCTTTAAAATTTTGATTCATGTGTTCAGGTCGGCTATCGTTTCACGGGCCACTTTTTTGCCTGCTGAACATTCTGATGCGTAGACATTCTGAACCTGTGCCATCACAGTTACTTTCAGGATGTTATTAATGCGCCATTAGCGCCTAAATAATAACAATCCCTCCAAAGTTTTTATCTTTATTTGCGAAGTTAATCAGCATGTGACGTCATGAGATAAATGGATACGAAAGGTAATTCCACAAAATTGAATGCAGCTTGCCAGAATGGTGCTCGACAAATATACATCAACTCAAATCATACCTAAATAATTTTAAGTTATCCACAAGCAACCGCATCCCAAAGCGAAACTGTCCATGGGATTCACGGTATATAATTGTACGTCACCAACCGATGGTCGCATTCTTGCAGCTGTTTGTATGCACCTTCTTTTGATTCATCGTTGCATAATGATTAGCATGCGAATCCAGCGTAGTTTGGGGGATTAATAAGACCTGCCTGGCGTTTTTCGACTTTATTGCTGCGCATGATAATCATTAATGGTTGCATGATGCATTGCTTTAGCCAGGCGGTTCATAGTTGCAACGAAATAAGCCTTAGAATTAGAGTGCAGACTGAAGATGAACGCCACGCAGGAAGGCAATAAATATAGTAGGGTAGGTAGGCCATTTAGGTATGGGCAGTAATTTATAGTGTACTAAATGCACTACATGTGCAATATTTTGCTGTTTCTGGACTATTTTGTGGATCTCCATAGCTATTGCAATAAGTGTCCACTTCTGATGTCTCTCTATCCGACGTGTCCTATATTTCTGATATGGTAAAATACATATATGTGGCCATTCCCCAAGTACCTGATAAGACACAAATGATATAAAAGAAGGTATTTTGTCACAAAGGTAGGTAAAAATAGGCAGGGAAATAATTAGATCCCTTTAACTTGTAGATGTGTTGCCCTTAGAGTAGAATACAATGCTGTTTGAAGGCTGAAGAAAATCACAGTTTGGATATCAGAATTCGGCAATGGTATGGTGTGCTTATCAAATACATGACACATTTTACTGGTGAACAAATACTGAATGATTCAAAGCTTGGTATCTATGTACTTTGCCTTAATTGTGTGGTTTCCTTGATTGATGACTAAGTAATGGGCATCAAACTGTGTATTTTAAGAATTGGTTGGTAACCATCTTACTGATACCATCAATACCTTTCAATTTACAAAGGGAGTTTTGATAAGATATTTATTTTCACCCCACGTTCTGTGAGTGAACGAGGCCGTTCAAAGTGATGTGAACTGCCTATATGACTAATTATACAAAAACAAACAATGGCACTACTTTATGTGCACAACATGAATGTGTTTATAGAACTGGTCTTTTGACAGGGCCTCAACCGGGCTTGGTCTTGTCAGACCGCCCGGTCCCGATCCTTTTGCTCATTTTTTTTTGTATTTGCCACCTCTAGTCAACACCCATTCATGATACAATTCATGACTTCAATGCCAAGGAAGCAAGGCACAAACTTCAGTGAGCACATCGCGATTCTCCATGGGGAGTAGGAATCAGCCCATCAATATGTGGGAAAATGAAGATACCAGACTTCACTTGCCTAAAGTAGTGCGAATTGCTGTTGGAGCCTACGGGCATGCCGTCCATATTCCTATACATACGCAGTGTACGAAAACAGTACGATGCACCAACCAACGGCTGGTCGCTAGAAAGCCGTTCCACTAAGCATCCTGTTAGAAAGTTCGACTATCACCAGCCAGACGCCCCAACGTGACCCACACCGCCGTCGGCCGGTGGGGCGGCGGTACATGCTACCACCAGCCGGACCCCTCAGCGTGGCGTGACACACACCGCCGTCGGCCGGTGGGGCGGCGGTACATGCTACCACCAGCCGGACCCCTCAACGTGGCGTGACACACACCGCCGTCGGCCGGTGGGGCGGCGGTACATGCTACCACCAGCCGGACCCCTCAGCGTGGCGCGACCCACACCGCCGTCGGCCGGTGGGGCGGCGGTACATGCTACCACCAGCCGGACCCCTCAGCGTGGCGCGACCCACACCGCCGTCGGCCGGTGGGGCGGCGGTACATGCTACCACCAGCCGGACCCCTCAGCGTGACCCACACCGCCGTCGGCCGGTGGGGCGGCGGTACATGCTACCACCAGCCGGACCCCTCAGCGTGGCGTGACACACCACCAGCGGCCGGTGGGGTGGTGGTGGTGGTGGTGGATTTGTGCTTTAGGGCGCGTCGACTGCGTTGGTCATTTTGCACCCATGCCGGTGGGGTGGTGGCACTGTCACCAGACTCACGCACCAGCGGCCCACTGCCCGCTGAGCCCGCCGCCGGCGGCCGGTGGGGGTGGTGGTATTGCCACCAGACGCACGCATCAGCGGCCCACTGCCCGCTGAGCCCGCCGCCGGGGGCCGGTGGGGTGGTGTGGTGGTACTGCCACCAGACTCACGCATCAGCGGCCCACTGCCCGCTGAGCCCGCCGCCGGGGGCCGGTGGGGTGGTGGTACTGCCACCAGACGCACGCATCAGCGGCCCACTGCCCAATGAACCCGCCGCCGGCGGCCGGTGGGGTGGTGGTACTGCCACCAGACGCACGCATCAGCGGCCCACTGCCCGCTGAGCCCGCCGCCGGGGCCGGCGCCGGCGGGCCATGACCGAGCCGGCCGGCGTTATCCGTGAACACGGCGCGACTGCACCCCGCCAGCCGGAGGGGCGATCCACGCCAGATTGCCGACATTCAGGCCGCTTGATGGCACCTCGCAGCCGGCCGTCGACCGGCTCCAACGCCGCACCCACCGCGCGGAAACACGTCAATGAACAGAGGAACATCGGTCTTAAGCTGCTCACACCAGCACCGATCGCTGTGCCGTGGCGGTGGAGGCGTTACGTGTGGTGACGCGACACACAAATAGTTAGTTATTTGGGCTTTCGGGCGCTTCGACTGCTCTGGTCATATTGCGCACGCGACACCTAGACACGCTCTCTAAGCCATCATTCTTTTGCAAAAAGGCGACAGGGGCGATTTGGTTTCCGTTTAAATATTACGCACCTCGCTACGAATATTGCAGTTATTGCGCGGCGAAAGTAAAGGAGCGGCTTTCGAACTGTAATCACTGTGTTGACGACATGCCGATGTTATGAAGTGTTGTAAATTTCAAAAAAATTGGAGCACAATTCCAAACGATTTCCGATGAAATTGCTGGTGACTGTCCGGGATTTCTCGAAAGTTCAACCGTGTTGAAGAAAATCCCGACCTAAACAATTGTATGTATATACAATTATTTAGGACGGGATTTTCTTCAACACGGTTCAAGTGGGACATTAATCAAAATAATATGGACCCGTTTTCCGGCGCGGTACGCAGCGGCAGGGTGGCTTAACATGAACAGCGCAAAAGGGGGTTCGACGGATCAGATGCTTTCAGGGATAGACTACTGCTTAAATAATCGGCGAAGATGATATGTCAATCGCCCCAGGGCACTTCGATATATGATGGAACTTGAGAAAATGACGAGTTCTGGGGTAGAACAGTGGGGTGGTCCGAACACTGGCGACGTTCATGAGCGTAACGCATTTTGAACCTTTTTGTGTCAAACAGGTCTTGCTCATGCGCTTCTGCCCGAAGGCTCTTGAGCGATGTATGGCATTCTTCGGTTGCAATGCGGATAGCGAGGAGATAAACGTCGTCAAATGCTCGTTTGGTGAAAATACCCACTGGATCTTAAACTAAGCAAACTTAGTCATGACTGGATATCCCAGTTGGATCGGGGTCCGAACCCATGGCTCGGTACCTTACTAATGTTAATCTGTCATCGTCCTATTCAATCTAAAAATATGTCTTGAAAATAAGGACTCTGCTTCGTGAAATGTTTCTAGCTCTGAACGTAGTCCAGCTTTGCATGTAGCAGCGATCGATAGAGCAAAATCATGGAATCCTTGCCTGCCGTATTTCTAGTACGTAAAACACCTGTTAATATGTAGATGTAAATGCAATGTAGTGTAATGCAATGTAATATACATGTAAATATAAATATGTATGTAGGGCTTTAAACCACTGACCGCGGGGTCATGCGATGTTTCTTGCATCAGATATGAAAATAAAAAGTAACCCCAAGAATCTTCATCGCACACTACACTGGATTCGGCACCCATACAAGGAGATGATTCCTGCACAGCTACGACAGCGGCCAAACGTATTGCGTTGGTCTTCTGAGTTGAAAAATTTAATACATTAATCCTACTCCATCTTTCAAGTTTATTGACGACCATTTGAAGACGTCTCGACACAGATAACGGTATAGATGCGCTGCACCAGATGGCAAAGCGGTCGACAACGAGCGAACGACAAAGTTCTGGTGGAAATACGTTGCGTACATCATTAATCACTATCGCAAATATTATCGCACTCAAAACGCTTCCCTGTGGGACACCATTCACCTGTACAAATGTACACATGTAATGAAGTTGGGCGCAATATGACCAGAGCAGTCGAAGCGCCCGAAAGCCCAAATAACTAACTAACAATGAAGTTGGTGGCCAATCCGAACATGGAAATGTCATTCCGCTAAGCAATGAAAGGAAACGCCCATTGACATACGAACACCACATTTGTGTGCTCTTGCAAAAATATCACGTCGCGAAGTCGCTTCATGTGTGTAAAAACAAAAACGCAAAAAACAAAAACAGCACCGACGTGCTGTTTCTGCGCTGCGCATACTGTGGTATCTTGTATTAAAATTTGTGCATCGAGCTCCTGTTCTTCCTTAGGCACACTTTGCATCTGACAAGATGGCATGTAGGTCTAAAAGCCACGTCAGTCTAGTAGTCGCCCGTATCTCCATTAGCTTGCATTGGGCACAAGCAAGGATATTGGGGGATAGTGAAGCGGTTATATTCGGCTTCTGCTCGGCTTTAATACGCGAACCACAAATACTTGCAGCCAGACTTACGGAAAGTCGCCTCATTGTCAAAGATAGTTAAAGATGCTTAGAAGAGATTCGGACACATGCAAAGGATTTTTTACTGTGTTGCGAACGTTATGCGCACAGTCCGGCACAAATTGGGGCTTCGCGCCAACACATGTAAATTCAGCCATTGTGAATAGCTTGCTCCAATAAATGTTGCCAGCGGGAGGTGACACGAACTGCAAACGTGCACCAGCGGGATCTGCGACGCAGAAACTGTGCGTGCCAGTTGCTACCTCGGTTACGTTCCGACGAGGAGTGGGCAATCATATTGGCAGCATCGATGGGGTTCTTCACGTCCCCTCCAGATCATCGAACTTCTGGGGTCGTTCCATGCAGCCTTGTGGAGCACATAAAATCATTCAGATATATATTGAATGAAAATATCTGGTATTGTGAAAATTAAAACCAACAAGGATTTTGAGTGCCAATTAATGATTCCTTGGATCAGTGCTTAACACTGGCCCCGTGACATTTCGCAGTGTCACAATTTCCCAAAATTACCTTTTGTTTTTTTAATAGTTTGAGTTTCTTTTTTAGTTTTCTCGACGCCAACATATGGTCCGTACAATTCTTTATCTATTATTTATTATGCTAATGCATGACTAACAGCCTTCAAAGGCCTGAAATGCATCGATTTGGAAACGTGCTAAAACTTGTAGAATTTGGCACCAAACGAAAGCACTCATTCCCCCAATCATAAACTTGGATACATGTCTATTGTTCGACACTTCTGGGACTTTTGGTGACCAGAGAAGGTCATAATTAGGTCACCGTTTCATTGTATTTTCTTCGCAAATTCGTTGACATATAGGGGGATCAAGAGAAAATACTATCCTTGCCCGGTGAAAATGGACACCACATGATCCCATTTCTGTTGACCCGCTGCTCTGGGTCAAAATATCGCCACACTCCGGTTTTGTTGTTCTGTGTAATGGCAATTGACAAGAGAAACACATACATTTTGTCCAGAGTTTCCTGCTGTGACGGTGCTTAGTTTTCAACTCACTGTTCTCCGAAACTTAGGCATCGCAAAGGCCTTACTGGTCATTGTATTGCTTCATTAATGCATTGTGAATGTTGTACTGGTGTTAAGCAATCTGTATATATGCATACTGCGGAACATATTGAGCATATTGCAAACATATTGCAGGTTTTGTCGAACGCAGTGTGCAACTATTCCATATCACACGAATGTATTCATTCTCTTTAGCTTCTAGTATATATGCTATAGTAGCTAAACTATAGCTGAAGTTATAGCTGGATTGGCTATCAGCGATCCAGACGGATCGAAACAAGCGAAGACTTCAGCCACTACCAGCGAAAACTTCAGATTTTGACGTAATCGCTCTTCTTTAAAGCCGAAACGATGAGCTTCTTTGGTGCTTCCGATTGCCTTGTGATAATTAGCCGAAAGACCAAGAATTGTTTCGTGCGATGCTCAGTTGGCATTATTTAGTCAAGGCAAACACGTTATAGACGATGCAAACATCAAAGTGTGCTCGTTTTGCGAGTCTGACGATATGAGCAGGATGCGCCCAGATCAAAAAGACTCGCCGGTCGTTCTGGACGGGCCGGGACAGATCTGGACGGGAAGAAGCGCGCATGCAGACACGTTAAATGCTGGGAGATCTCGGTGAGCTACATGCCACCTTCAACGACGATATGGCCAATCTCAAAACTGAGTTTTAAGTGTTCGCCCCTTTCCGTCCATAGCACTATGTGTTAGCGGACAGCGGAGGCACATTGCTGAGACTAGAGCAGGTTCTTGAAACAGCTGAATAATTCACTCAGGGGCGATGAGGCGTTAATCCGGGAGGATTTTCCAGAAAGCCGTTCATATATTGTGCAAAACACAATGGAATCAGCAAGGGTCCCATTGGTCCAATTGCACAGTACATCTCAGTGTACAGCTCCAACAGCCAGTGTAGAGTACATCCGTTTGTGCTGTGTGCCCGGTCTCGACATCCCAGCTCCAGATTTATTTCTAATGACTTAGAATTAGTCGAACTGGTGCAACACAACGCGACCTTGGCTGCCTCACTCCAGTCACTGCCCAATCCCACACATTCTTCCGGTACATTCGGATATGAGAAATATACACTACTTATCAGATGGCTGTAGCGGCCAATACAAAAATAAATGCAACTTCTTAAGTATCTGCCATCATGAGGATGGACCACGGCATGCTTACCGCATCAGGTAGATATGCCGTGTGAATGCCATTTTTATGCAACCTCACACTGACAAAATGCGTGCGACGGAATTGTGGGAACTGTTCAGTGGTCCGTGGCGTGATCGGTAGGTATGCAGAGGACAAGTGCTGGCCAGATTTGTGACTGCAGAAAAGTTGTCGCATCACTGAGCAAAACTTTAGTGGGAGCATCGGGTTATTCCTAGTCACCAAGTCTTCTGCAGTCGGGACAGAGATGAATCTACCGAATCGCTTCCGTAGAGCTGGTCGAACCGCCCTGAAACTAATAACTAATTAATTTTCGTAGAGAGCATGTAGTAAAGGGGACTAGGGGATACAATAGAATCGCACCCTTATTGACAACGAAATCGCTACATACGAGCTTTCTGCGAGCGAAGACGGCGATGTAAAGTGGATTACCAGAATGTTTTTGAATTAATGGTTTTGTATCAAGATATAGTGGAGAACCGAAATAAAGTCACCACGTGGTCCGTATTGCACCATCTCACGTTGGTGTAAAGGATCGCTTTGAAACCCCGGTGTCGTGAATGCGTCTGATATCCTATCATATGTTACAATGAAATTGGGAGTCTGATAACATCTGTAATAGACGTAAAAGCAAAACTTCGGGCAGATAACATTCCACCGCTACAGGACTCGCAATGCATTTACATCGAATATCCAGAAGCAACGCAATGACAATGACGGCTCTTACGTTATGTACGGGCTTAAAAAGGCGCAGCGGGTCGATAGCCAAGCAGTCACAGTGCCAGAAGTTCAAGAGAGAATGTAGCTTTGTGTGATCTCGTTTTCAGTCCCCAACATTATCCCCCCCGGTGGGCACGAATGATCAACTCTGGTCGAAGCGCCCTAAAGCCCAAATAACTAACCCCCACACGCCTCGCAAGGGCCCAAGACTTCTGAAAGACAATCATATTTTCAGTGGCAATGGTATTACTAAATTTTCTGGTCGCTTCCGTGCGTGCATAGCGTCTCCACACTCATACGTCTACCACAGGACTGGGGTGCACCGGGTAGCACCAGGGAATACGTGCATGCCGACACAGATTACAGGAGCAGAGTGGTGAACTGTTCCACACGTTGTGGTTGCCCTTGGCCATCGACAGAGCACGCTACTTCAAGCTGTGCTGCGTAGTTGTTCCTGTTCCCCTCCGAAGGTTCTCCAGCGGCCTCAGTTCAAGGAGGACTGCATCATCACGTTACATCAGCAATATTGGAATCTGGTTGCTGTCCGGCAACCAATCAAAATATTATTACACAGGCGGATGCATCGAAATACTCACGGAACATGTCCAGCACAGAGGTCCGCCCGGATGGAAGACCAAAGTGAGTTCTGGTATCTGTGCCTAAGATACTCAGGCACTCCTTGTGCAAAAGCTGCTCTACAAGACGACCACGACCATTGAAATTATCGTAGCCACGCACAGCGTGATAAAAGGTGCGTTAAAGTCGTCCATACTTCAGACTGGCTCAGGGAACTGATTAATTCAACGTTTCAAATCGGCAGATCGAAGAGCGGATCCAGGCTGGGGAGCACATTACAAGGAAATGAAACGACACCCAAACGTCGGGGTGGGTTTCTTGATTGCTTCAGAGCTTCGAGTTCCATAGAGCTACTTTTTGTTCGGCTCCGAATGCGTTCCACCCCTGAGGGGACACCTGTTGTCCCATGACGGGGTACACCAGACGTATCGAAACTACACAAACGGGGCAAACAGCGCCTTGCCGGTCAGGAGAGCGAGCGAGAGAGTTCAAGGATTGCACAGTCACGCTACCTCAGCCACATTGGAAAATTGTCGTTTTCCCAGTACCATTGCCCGCCAACCAATCAAAACATTGCACATGCTGATAATTCGAAATACTCATGTCTAGCGCTGATGACAAACGTTTAGTCATAATGGGAAGAGTGAAATACTTTATCACAATGTATGAGTTGAAATACTTGTACAAAACGTTGATTTTTTTCCCGATTTAAATTACTGTGCGTTAACATGGGTAAGCAATTATGCAACAAGATTGGACGGGATTATTAAAATGCAAAAATGGAATGAAGAATTATAGATAAACAACACAAGGCGCACCCTACAAATGAACTATTTCCAAAACACAACATTTTGAAGTAGTTCTGATATTGTTCAAGAACACAGCATATTATTGCTGCACAGAGTTCTTAATCAAACATTGCCAGTCTCCATAATGGACATGTTTTAATATTCTTCACCAAGTAACTTACATGTTCAGCATTTCCTTGCACCTTCCGCACCAAGATCCCATAGACGAAATGCCACGTAATTTATTGCACCAAGAACTTGGAACATAACTATTTGTCACAAATTTCCTGTGTTTAATCAAGTATTTACCAACAAGGAAAACATGAGGTACATCAGAGTTTAATTATTGCTTTATATATTGGACAATCGCCAACAAAAATCAACCATAAGCATTTGCACAAGATAAAAATGAAGGAAGGGATTATATGTAGTTGGGTGTACATGTATGCATGAGTAAGCATATACCAGAATATATGCATATACATACAATATAACATATATAACATCTTTCTCGAGGATTTCCTCTCCCCCATAACACATTTCACTAAGTGGCCCCAGGGGTTGCTAGCTAGCTACCTTGCTGGGGTGCTTCTGGGGTTGCTTTTGCTAATACCTGGTGCTGGCCTATCTACAAAAAGAAAAGAGGAATTCCCGGGCTGGCTATTCTGATTCTTGGAAAGTTTGCCACAGGAAAGCCAAACAAAAATCTGAATCTAGGACTGCATGAGGAACAGGGCTCGACATCAGAAAAAGTGAGTCTCAGTACCTGTGCTTAAAATACACGACTCTTCGTCGAAAAAAAACATTCCAAAAGACCACAACGAGCGTTGCTATCATCGCAGACCCACACAGTGTGGTGTGCGTATAAATCGTCCGAAGTTAAGACTGGCTCTGAGAGTACATTACAAAAACGTTTGAATTCAACAGATGGAAGCGTAGTTCCAGGCTGGTAAACACCGTGCAAATAAATAAAACGACGACCAAACGCAATACCCGGCGTTCCCCGGGCCTGTTACGAGTACAATTCCAGGGTGGGTTTTCTGGTTGCTTCCGATCTCCATATAAGTTACGTTTTGTTCGGCTCCGAATGCGTTCCATCCTTGAGGGGTCAACTAATGGGATGCCCGTTGTCCCACAAATGAAGGACACCACTCGCATCGGAACTACGTATACGGGGAAAACGGCGTCTTGCCACAGTCAGGAGAGAGCGAGAGAGTTCAAGGACTGCACAGTCACGGTACCTCAGCCATATTGGATTATGTGTTCGTATCCGGGACGCGAAATGCATACAGTTAACGAGTTATAAAATAAAGGAATGCTATAAAGCAGAGGTTGTTTGAACGTCGGACCGAATGCAGCTAAGCCACGAGGCCAATATTCCTCAACAACCGAGGTTTTTAACGTTACTTTTTGCGGAGAGGGCTGGAATGCTCTTACTGAACATGCAGTCACAGAGGGCTTGTTGAATCCCGACTTCCATTTCTAATCGGTTTACCTTGAAGGCTATTTTGCTAGTTAGTTATTGTAGTTTAGGGGAGCATCGACTGCATATGAAGGCTATCAATTTTGTTATGCTTATGTCTTTTTGTACTACATAATAGATACATTCTGAATGAAATCCCAACTTTTGGTTCATCCTTGCAAGGTTAGCAGCAGCAAGCAAAATAACGTTAACAGCGGGGAAGAAAAGAGTGTAGTGGAAAGTTCCACTATTGATATTCTTAATCGAGTTCCCCGATCAAACAAAATATTGCACAGACTGAGAAGACCAAATACTCATGTTCAGCACAAAGGCCAGTCCAGATGGGAGACCAAATTGAGTTCCGGTAACTGTGTTTAAAATATGCGGCTCGTATAAAACCTATTCCCAAAGACCACCACGAGAGTTGCTATTGCCGCAGCACCGCACAGTGTGATGACGTTCGAATCGACCACGGTTACGACTGGCTGTGGGAGCCGATTAGACTTAGACGTCTGAATTCAGCAGATGGAAACGCAGTTCCAGGCAGGTAAGCATAGTACAAAGTAACGACCGAAGTATGCCCGAGCAGCAACGAGAGAGAGAGAGAGAGAGAGAGAGAGAGAGAGAGAGAGAGAGAGAGAGAGAGAGAGAGAGAGAGAGAGAGAGGGCGAGGGCGAGGGCGAGGGCGAGGGCGAGGGCGAGGGCGAGGGCGAGGGCGAGGGCGAGGGCGAGGGCGAGGGCGAGGGCGAGGGCGAGGGCGAGGGCGAGGGCGAGGGCGAGGGCGAGGGCGAGGGCGAGGGCGAGGGCGAGGGCGAGGGCGAGGGCGAGGGCGAGGGCGAGGGCGAGGGCGAGGGCGAGGGCGAGGGCGAGGGCGAGGGCGAGGGCGAGGGCGAGGGCGAGGGCGAGGGCGAGGGCGAGGGCGAGGGCGAGGGCGAGGGCGAGGGCGAGGGCGAGGGCGAGGGCGAGGGCGAGGGCGAGGGCGAGGGCGAGGGCGAGGGCGAGGTCGATGGCGAGGTCGATGGCGAGGTCGATGGCGAGGTCGATGGCGATGGCGATGGCGAGGTCGAGGTCGATGGCGAGGGCGAGGGCGAGGGCGAGGGCGAGGGCGAGGGCGAGGGCGAGGGCGAGGGCGAGGGCGAGGGCGAAGGCGAAAGAGTTCAAGGATTGCACAGTCACGTTACCTCAGCCATATTGGAAAATGATTGCTTCTCACATCAGTCTGATGATGCTGCTGCATCAGCTCTGTCCGCCGACCAACCAAAATATTGCACAGGCCGAAGACTCGAAATACTCATGTCCAGCGCAGATAGCAAACTGAAGTGAGTTCCGGTACCTGTGCTTATACGGGATAAAGGACGTCTTGACACAGTGAGAAAAGTAAGAGACTCACGATCCCGACAACCATCCAACACAACCCTTGGTCCCTTGATCCCCCTTGATCAAACACAACCCACCCCTTGATCCGGCCAACCGGGCCGACAGGCACCAGGTCAGAGCCCAAGCTCCCGGTCCGGGGCCACCTCCCACCTTCCCCGTGCGAGGAAAGCGCCCTTCCAGGGAGGCTCGAATGAACACTATCCCCCACGGAGCGGAATTTTTAAGCCCAAGGCCCCGCCCCCTGAGAGGGAGAGGTGTTCCTACAGAACGTTCCAGGGCACCACTTCCCCCACTGAACGAATGTTTAAGCCAAAAGCACCCTTCCGAGACTTTCGCAGTGGCACCCCTCCGAGGAAATAGCACCCCTCCAACTGACTGCCCCACGAAAACTCCAGGACCTGCCCCTGCGTTTGCATGTATGCGTGTATATATGCATGCATAATGCCTAATATATGTATATATATATATATTCAACAATACACCCATCTCATGAGGCAGGCCGCATCACTTCACAGGTTCTCATTACTAGGGAAATTCGCAAGCAGCGATCAGATACAAAAGCAGCAGTCTCCGAAGAGGTCAACGGCTGCAGCCGGTCAAAGCATTCGCGCCCATACATTGTGCAGCCATGTGTGCGTGTCGCAGTTGCGTATTGCAGCAGTGTTCAGATGTGATGCCCAGCATATGTCGGACGGGCAGGAGCACGGGACTATTACTCAGGTTACATCGACACCCGAACGTAAATTCCAGACTGGATGGCATCAACCGAAGCGCTTGGCCCCGTTCGTTCGGGAATTTACATGGGATTGTCGGTTTTGGCAACGCATTATCAGTTTAAGGAGATGCAAGATAATTTCGGATGTATTTACGTGTTTTGTCAAAAGTGGTGCATTTCAGACAGGGGAAATTATTGAGGGTTTCGTTGTATGACAGGCAGTAACAGACGAAGGGGTAACTCATGAAGCACAAAACATGTTTCTGGTGTTGCCTTGTTGTAATATTTTTCAAGTGCTGCACAGAGAAATCCTAAATAGCTTATATAACCATATTAATGAGATGGAGCCGGACCGGCCTCTGGTATGCAATAACACCTAGGTTATGTTAGTTTTTTTTTGCGTTTTTCATTACATATTACCCTATTCAAAGCCACTTTTTGTTGGTATTATCTTGCTCGCCAACCGAAAGGTAAGTATTTTCGATGGAAATGAGTATTCACATGCAAATCCCACTGATGAATATCGTATTGAATCTTTTTTGTTGGTGGGGGTTCCTGTTGAATTAAATGCAAATTTATCGACTGGGCAAGGTAAGGATAATTCTTTCTCAAATATGAATTATTCTTCGCTAAATATTACCCCACCCAAAGCTACCTAATGGCATTATTAAATGTTGCACCTGTACAGCACAACCCAACAACGATGAAAGCAGTTGTTCGCGAACTGCAATGCAAGCATTTCCAGTGGAAATGAGCAGTCGAGTCATCTTAATAATGCTAATAAACATGGTATTCGAACATTTTTTTCTCAGCAAAATCAACCAACCAACCTAAACCGAATAATACCTAATACAAACCCAAAGATAATTTAAAACTAGGTTAGGTATGGTTATGAGACATTAAAAATATATAAAATTTGATTATTCCTCATTACATATTACCCCACCCAAAGCTACTTTTCAGTATTATTGAATTTCCCACGTGCATCACATGATCCAATAACGATGAAAGCCGTTTTTTTGCTTCCATGCGCAGCTACGCCATCTTAATCATGCAAATAAACATGTTTTTTTATCAACCTCCGGTTAGGTTAGGCTACGCTGCTTTCTAAAATGCATAATTATTCTCGATTGGATATCTCAACACCAGAATTTGTTTTTTTTTGGATTTCCATTTTTGTACATGAAGTACACGATCAAACAGCCATTGCTCGTCAACTGCAAAATAAGGACTTGCAGTAGATAAATGTGGTGTTCGAACATTTGTTCTTGAAATCCTGTGAACGACTTCAAATGACAATCTAACATATTTTCTACCATATTACCATCAAACAAAAATGTGGCAGTCACATCCCACCTGATCCAACACCAGTAATAAACACACTTGTGTTGTTGGCTAACATGGGTTGTTGATCAAAATGTACGTCAACTTTCAGGTATGGTAGTCACATAAATCCATTTCTGATGAAAACGAATGTTGTTTCACCTCGGGAACCTCAAAAACGCCGATAGGCACCTCTGATATAAAACTGCTGGCTTCCAACGCAGGCTCCCTGAACAATCACCACAGCTTTGGGTAGTTAATTATTGCTTTATTTCTGACTAATAGGGTGACTTTCAAAGGTTCAATCAAGTTAATTATTGCTTTATTTCCGACTACGCGGATGCCTTTCAAATTGAAGTGCTCAAACTACTTCGACCTGAGCTCTAAAAAACAGCTCAAGTGTGCATTGCGATGCCTGTTGGCGTTGATAGCATGAAACAATTGGTGATCTCTTACCAGCCCCTGCATCACTTTAACTTCACCTTCCCTCCACTCCAGCCTTTCTTTGTCCATAAGGAAGGAGGTAATAACAGAAACAATAAAAAGATCGCGACAAGATGTGTGGCGCTTTTGTTTTTAGCGTAAATCCAAACGAAATCCGCTCACATTACCAAAATCCTTCCGGGGAAAGGATTTGAGCCAGCGCTGCATTCGAAGTTACTTATCATTTCATTCCGAAGTGCTTCATTGGACGGAAAACGAGACGCTGCGCTATTTCAGGTGGAAATTCGACTTACTGCGGTCCACGTAAACTAGATGCATCTCTGAATGGAACACAACCGACATCTCTGAATGGAACACAACCGACATCAGCTGGACGTCACGTCCGATGATATCCACTACCGCGTCATGGTGAAGGTGGTGATATCCACTACCGCGCCATGGTGATGGTGGTGATATCCACCACTGCGCTATGGTGAAGGTGTTGATATCCACTACTGCGCTATGGTGACGGTGGTGATATCCACTACCGCGCCATGGTGAAGGTGGTGATATCCACCACTGCGTCATGGTGAAGGTGGTGATATCCACCACTGCGCCATGGTGAAGGTGGTGATATCCACCACTGCGTCATGGTGAAGGTGGTGATATCCACCACTGCGTCATGGTGAAGGTGGTGATGTCCACCACTGTGTCATGGTGAAGGTGGTGATATCCACCACTGCGTCATGGTGAAGGTGGTGATATCCACCACTGCGTCATGGTGAAGGTGATGATATCCACCACTGCGCCATGGTGAAGGTGGTGATATCCACTACCGCGTCAGGGTGAATGTGGTGATATCCACCACTGCGTCATGGTGAAGGTGGTGATATCCACCACTGTGTCATGGTGAAGGTGGTGATATCCACTACTGCGCCATGGTGAAGGTGGTGATATCCACCACTGCGCCATGGTGAAGGTGGTGATATCCACCACTGCGTCATGGTGAAGGTGGTGATATCCACCACTGCGTCATGGTGAAGGTGGTGATATCCACCACTGCGCCATGGTGAAGGTGGTGATATCCACTACTGCGCTATGGTGGAGGTGGTGATATCCACCACTGCGCCATGGTGAAGGTGGTGATATCCACTACCGCGTCAAGGTGAATGTGGTGATATCCACCACTGTGTCATGGCGAAGGTGGTGATATCCACCACTGTGTCATGGTGAAGGTGGTGATATCCACTACTGCGTCATGGTGAAGGTGGTGATGTCCACCACTGCGTCATGGTGAAGGTGGTGATGTCCACCACTGTGTCATGGCGAAGGTGGTGATATCCACTACTGCGCCATGGTGGAGGTGGTGATATCCACCACTGTGTCATGGCGAAGGTGGTGATATCCACCACTGCGTCATGGTGAAGGTGGTGATATCCACTACTGCGCCATGGTGGAGGTGGTGATATCCACCACTGTGTCATGGCGAAGGTGGTGATGTCCACCACTGCGTCATGGTGAAGGTGGTGATGTCCACCACTGTGTCATGGTGAAGGTGGTGATGTCCACCACTGCGCCATGGTGAAGGTGGTGATATCCACTACTGCGCCATGGTGGAGGTGGTGATATCCACCACTGTGTCATGGCGAAGGTGGTGATATCCACTACTGCGTCATGGTGAAGGTGGTGATGTCCACCACTGTGTCATGGTGAAGGTGGTGATATCCACTACTGCGCCATGGTGGAGGTGTTGATATCCACCACTGTGTCATGGCGAAGGTGGTGATATCCACCACTGCGTCATGGTGAAGGTGGTGATGTCCACCACTGTGTCATGGTGAAGGTGGTGATATCCACTACTGCGCCATGGTGGAGGTGGTGATATCCACCACTGTGTCATGGCGAAGGTGGTGATATCCACTACTGCGTCATGGTGAAGGTGGTGATGTCCACCACTGTGTCATGGTGAAGGTGGTGATATCCACTACTGCGCCATGGTGGAGGTGTTGATATCCACCACTGTGTCATGGCGAAGGTGGTGATGTCCACCACTGCGTCATGGTGAAGGTGGTGATGTCCACCACTGTGTCATGGCGAAGGTGGTGATGTCCACCACTGTGTCATGGTGAAGGTGGTGATATCCACTACTGCGCCATGGTGGAGGTGGTGATATCCACCACTGTGTCATGGCGAAGGTGGTGATGTCCACCACTGCGTCATGGTGAAGGTGGTGATATCCACCACTGCGTCATGGCGAAGGTGGTGATGTCCACCACTGCGCTATGGTGATGGTGGTGATATCCATCACTGCTCCATGGTGTGAAGGTGGTGATATCACCACTGCGCTATGGTGATGGTGGTGATATCCACCACTGCACTGTCCGCGGCCACCGGTCAGCACACCACGCTGCGTCGGGCCAACGGCCCAAAAGGCAAACAAACCGCTCAAGTCCACCACAGCACCCTGAAACACCAGTGTTGCCAGCGTCCCGGCCCACACTCTGTCTCGGTCTTAGTCTGCGCCGCCAGCAATGTGGCTCACCAAAACAAAACATCCGCCCAATTTGACGGCGGGTTTGCGCACGGGTGGAGCGCTGATCTCACATCCGAGCGGCACGATCGGACGATGAAGCGCACTTCTGAAACAATGTCTGTTGGGTTGAAATTTGTGTTAGCTTGATGGGACGGGTTTTCACGAGAAATGTGTTTGCTGGAGAAAAGTTTCACCACACAGGACGTCTGGACGGAGCGTTTGTGCGGAAATAATTTTTAGTTGATGTTCTTGAAAGCCAACGCTCATAGCGCGTTATTGTCAGACGTATCTCCAATGTTACAGATATATATTCTGGGCTGATGCAGAACAGACATACTACGCGGTGCTTCCGGTGCCTAGAAAAGGCTTTCGACGCACCACATGGAGCTCTTCGAATGAAACCACGCGATTTGTAACTGATGTCACACGGCTCAGTCTTCAAGAAATTCAGAGCAGACATTAGTATCCGATTTTACTTTGGTTTTGTAGATAAACAACACACAATTATTCAAATATAATTATTGCAACAGTAATGCTTCCCGACGAATGCTCTAGCGTAGAGACAGCTACAAGTGTCACAAACGACCTTTGCTTTGATGTGCACTCGCTGCTTACGAATATCCAGCAATTCAATTAGGTGAAAAAACGTAGCTTACAGCAACTGGATTTCAGTGCCGGCATCATAGTGACTAATGTTGCGAAGGGTACGAAATATGAACGTTGTATTTGCCCCAACGCACTCTAAGTGTCATCAAGGCATGCAGTAAACGATTTGATCCTGGCTAAGTGGGATAGCGTCTTACGTCCACCTTTGGCTCTATATTAAATGAGTCTTAACTGTCACCACAGCATACCAAAAATGTGTTGCTGACGTCACGTCTGACATATTCGTCAGTGACACGCCCAATATCACACTGACCCACTGACATATTCGTCAGTAGCTGCGCAATGTCACCCAAGCATACCGGCACACGTCGTATCTGGCCCGCTGTTTCGCTCTGTCGTGGTGGTGGCGGGCCACGTTCTGCCTGGCCGCCGCCACCAGTGGCACCGTCCCATACCCGGAGCAGCCGTCCTGGCCGCCGCCACCAGTGGCACCGTCCCATACCCGGAGCAGCCGTCCTGGCCGCCGCCACCAGTGGCACCGTCCCGTACCCGGAGCAGCCGTCCTGGCCGCCGCCACCAGTGGCACCGTCCCATACCCGGAGCAGCCGTCCTGGCCGCCGCCACCAGTGGCACCGTCCCATACCCGGAGCAGCCGTCCTGGCCGCCGCCACCAGTGGCACCGTCCCATACCCGGAGCAGCCGTCCTGGCCGCCGCCACCAGTGGCACCGTCCCATACCCGGAGCAGCCGTCCTGGCCGCCGCCACCAGTGGCACCGTCCCGTACCCGGAGCAGCCGTCCTGGCCGCCGCCACCAGTGGCACCGTCCCATACCCGGAGCAGCCGTCCTGGCCGCCGCCACCAGTGGCACCGTCCCATACCCGGAGCAGCCGTCCTGGCCGCCGCCACCAGTGGCACCGTCCCATACCCGGAGCAGCCGTCCTGGCCGCCGCCACCAGTGGCACCGTCCCATACCCGGAGCAGCCGTCCTGGCCGCCGCCACCAGTGGCACCGTCCCGTACCCGGAGCAGCCGTCCTGGCCGCCGCCACCAGTGGCACCGTCCCATACCCGGAGCAGCCGTCCTGGCCGCCGCCACCAGTGGCACCGTCCCATACCCGGAGCAGTCGTCCTGGCCGCCGCCACCAGTGGCACCGTCCCATACCCGGAGCAGCCGTCCTGGCCGCCGCCACCAGTGGCACCGTCCCATACCCGGAGCAGTCGTCGGAGCGTGCGGGGCGTCGCCGCCGCGTCGAAGAGCTGCCAGCTGGGCCGGCTGCCAGCGGGCGTCGCTGCAGCGACGGACGCATCACTGCAGGCCGCCGTTCGATGGGCCGGGCCGCGGTGGGTGTCGTCTGCAGTGACGCGCCGGGCCACACCGGCACCGGGTGTCCTGTCAGGTGTCCTGTCGGGTGTCCTGTCGGGTGTCCTGTCGGGTGTCCTGTCGGGTGTCCTGTCGGGTGTCCTGTCGGGTGTCCTGTCGGGTGTCCTGTCGGGTGTCCTGTCGGGTGTCCTGTCGGGTGTCCTGTCGGGTGTCCTGTCGGGTGTCCTGTCGGGTGTCCTGTCGGGTGTCCTGTCGGGTGTCCTGTCGGGTGTCCTGTCGGGTGTCCCGTCGGGTGTCCTGCCGGGTGTCCTGTCGGGTGTCCTGTCGGGTGTCCTGTCGGGTGTCCTGTCGGGTGTCCTGCCGGGAGCCGCCGGGAGACGGTGCAGGGCGCGCCGAGCCCGACCGCAGCCGCCGTGGCGACTTTTGACATTCAGCCGCTTCTCGTCTGATCAATACGGCTGGTGCGGGGGTTGGAGCCGCCCACCGGGCCGGCGCGGGCGGCGGGCGGGCAGCGGACGGCGGGAGAAGCGGCAACACCGCACCGGAGGTGCCTTCAGGACCACACTCGCACAACACCACCCACCGCCCACGGCATAGGCCGGCGAGTCGGTGCACTCCCGTTACAAGTGGTGCACTTGATGTGTAGTTGTTAAGTCGAATTGTTTTCTTTTTCGACCTAGCAGTTTCGAAATAGCTATTTTCATGAAATATAGAGAAGAGAGCAGGTCGTGATTCGCTAAAAGGGCAGGGACACTCCGCATTCTCCTCCGCCGTAAAATACATCGGGGTTTTAGTTGTTTAAATGCGTCTGTAGTTTCAGTTTAGCTGACAAATGTCGAAAACGAGAACAGGAAAGGTATTCGGACTCTACCTTGTCATATCCATCTAAATATTCGACCAGTGAGTGAAATAAAACATTGTTCAACGAGTGTGAGGGTCAAAATCAGCGTAGGATGGTCTTTAACTGTATTATATGTTTAACTTTCAGATGAGAATGCAGCAGATTCTCAGCTAAAGCTTAACAAAACCAATACAGTTGAAGGCCGTCCTGCGCGAATTTTAAACTGGCTGCCATTCAACAGAGTGTTCGGGTATATGTGATCCGCGGTCCGACGAAGTGCAGTGCCACTCGGATGGCATCATACACTGCTCAATGAGGGGTCTTCTGCCTGATAAACACACGGACGGCATGTTTGGCCGGTGGTCCGTTCCCCTCCCAAGACGAGAGGGTCGCATTTCTCGTAACTTCCGTTGGAACGTGCTACCCATGCCCATGCCCGTTCTCGTAGTCTCAAATAGGCTGTGTAATTGATGAGAGTATGTTTGATCTGAACAAGAAAGTGGAAACTACTGTAGCAGTCTCAGCAGAGTAGTGAGAGAACATTCACAATAATATGAACAAGTGTCCATATTATTGTTCCATAGTTCGGACTTTAGTAGTGCAACTAAAGTTGATCCAAGTACGCATATGCTGGGATGTACCATGCCACCGTCCGCGCACGAATTTGCTCAGTTGTCCTCGCACTTGGTTGGCAATATCTCAGAAACACTGTTTCCGCAATACATATAGCATTTTGCCAAGCTTAACAGACCGTGTGCTTGTCTACAGTAGGTCCTCATCTCGAGCATAGACATAACGCTAGAGAAAGAGGCAAACTCGTAGAGTCTCTTCTCAAGCACTGCAACGCTAAGCTAAGTTTTATATAATGTCTTCCATCGCTGGTGAAGAACACTGAAGGTGGAAGCTCTCTCAAGCACCTGTCCCGAAGAACTTACTGATCCGTAAAATTTAAATTGTAGGCACGTCGAACGTTCTAAGACTTATCTTGCGTATAATGGAATTTGTGAGGCATCTATCACGTAATGCTGACGAGAAATAGAAGAAAAAAACATTCCGGGTGAACGTATGGCGTTGATGGGGATCCAATTGTTAGGCGAAATACACTCTTGAGAGTTTTGACACCAAGCCAAAACTCCAGAATATTTGGCAGCACGGCAGCTTTGCATAGATCGCAGTGGTCAAAGTGCTGCCAATCTGCCCACTGGGCGATCAGCTGGGACAGATAGCGGACAGGATGTAGCGGTCGATGCAGTGAGATTGCGGCAAAAGCAAATATTAAGCAACGTTCGTGTGGACGGGCCGCAGCGATTGTGAGCAGACAGCGGCCATCGCGGATAGATCACGGCGCGCGCAACGCCAGCTGCTCGGTCGTAACCAAGAGCGGTCTGCCGCACCGGGCGGGCGGTCTGGATAGTCATCACCGCTAATATTTATGGTTGAATAAATTAGCTGAGAGCTGCTTAAGCAACCAGATATTCAGTCAGTTGTCTTTACCTGATTGACGAATGACTTGAAGGCCTGACCCACGCGTCACTGGGTTCGGCAGCCGAACACGTACAACTGGGGGCGAGGTAGGGAGGGGCAGATTCTGTCCCTACCTAACTTGAAAAGCTGCGGGCCTATTTCGTCCTCGCTGGCGACAAACGACAACCCTCAACAAGATGAGCTCTGCTAAGTCAAGTATATTGACGCAAGTTTTGCATATGACGACACAGGTCAATCCAAAGCTCAAAAGTTGTCCTACTTGGCGACGTTTCCAGTTTGGCCGAGCATCATAACGCTGAGCAGCGCAGAGGCCGAATTTGAGTGCCGCCATGCGCCTTACATCCTAAGATAGCCAAGAAAGGCACCCATCAGTAAAGGCAAGATCGAGGTCATGGTGGATCACGTGGTATTCAGAGACCAAATATTGAGTCTGGGCTTATACTCATGCGGTGCATGCTCCTACACAAAATGTTGCCAGTATGGACAATAAGCAACTTGCCCGAGCACATGGTATCATATATCCCCTTATCTTCTGGCAAAAAAAAACTGATTTTCGAGATTTTTATTTAAAAAAACGAAGTGGGAAGGGCTACACGGCTCCAAACGAAGTCAATGGGAGGTGAAAGTTGCTGAGACATGCAACATTCACAACGCTGGACGCTCTGAATGATATATTTGATCCAACGCGAGTCTGATGATATATATATATATATATATATATATATATATATATATATATATATATATCCGGTTTTCGTAATGAAGCCACACGATTTAGGAGCATACAAATATTTGTTTTAGTTGTCCAAATTTTGACATCCACGTTGAATAAAGGAAATAATTGGGAGATGACAGCATTATTGCTCACTAAAGTAAGCAAGGTGAAGAGGGCTAAGCAACTCAGTTAATTTACCCAGCGACTTTATCCAGTTGATGTTACCCAATATGGAATTCCGCAACCAGCAGGACTTCAGAGTCCACCCGCAACCAATCGGCGTGGGAGGCTGGCGACGCTATATGGCGTAGCAGTTGAATACGTCGTAAAATAACCTAACGTTCTTCTTATTGTTATTCGAAGTTACCTGATCGGAGATTTCAGCTCGCTCGTAGGTGGAACAGCCACGGCGTTAACAGCCTCGTACGTGGAACAGCCACGGCGTTAACTGTGGCGCTTCTTTTAAAAGGTGGTAGGAATACCACCCATGTGAGCTTTCATTATCCACGTATAATAATAAGAAGAAAAATAATAACAATAATAACAATAATAACAATAACAATAATAATAATAATAGTAATAATAATAATATAATAATAATAGTAATAATACCAACTTTGGGTCCTTGGCCATTTGAGTGACACGTGAGGGACGGATATTTTTGTCACATGTAACCTGATGCCAAATTATACAGCACTTTTTTTTTCATCGACAGCGTTTACACCTACAGTCAGCCATGTAAAGAGGAAAGGGAACATACAGCTGCCTTGAAACTTTGATACTTTATGTTTCATTGAATGAATTATCCGAGTGAAACATTCGCCTTGCACTTTTATGACAAACTTTGCAAATACATTTAGCTGGAATGTATTACGGCAACTGATCTGCGGAGATCATGGTCAGGTCGGACCCTCTTCGGAACGTGTTATCTTTGATAGCTAACTTTAAATACTAAAATTAAGCAAACTGACATGTGCTCAAATGCTAAGAGTTCGTAGTCAAACGATCTCGCAAAAGCTGAAAAGAAAACAACTACGGGGTTACACCACATTGGATCACGAGGTCAAACACACTTAGTGCTGTGCAAAAGTTGTATGTGCGTGTGATGTGAGCACCCGAGCAGTTTATTAGCCATGTGTAGCGCGAACAAATGAAAAGGTGACAAAATATGAGACATAATCTGACAAAGGGTGATAAGGCATGCCCTACACGTTATATACCTTACATTCTCATCTCTGCCATGTCGGCTACAAAAGGAGGTTTGTGAGAAGTTAACGATTTTCAAACGCACTGAAATGCACTTTGCTTTGCTTCGCCCTACTTTTAGCGTAGTTGCACACAAGGCAAGGTGTACCCAAAATCATCTGAAGCTCAGTTTTGACCAGTGGCTCTAATAGTCACCCTGGTCTAAAATGGCTGACGGCGATACACCATCAATGCGAATATTGGTAAGTCGATAGAACAGTGGTTGTCGCGTTTCTCTCGCAACTCTGGTGCCCAAGTCCAATTTGGGCAACTGCTTATATTTTCGCTCCTCCGGAACTACTTGGCGTGAGGGAGTGAAAACATGAAGCCTACGCAGGTAAGCACGGCTTAATACAATACTTCCTCTAATCTCTTCAATTGAAACTTTAAATGCATTTTTTCCTGCGCTAAATCACAATACGTTATACAAGAACTGATCGTTCAAGACAAGCTGGCTTCGTGACAATGGTGACCTATCATGACAGTGATAGGTCTTAAACTATTCCATATCTTTATTTATGTTATCAGACGATCAGCATTTCGAAAATCCGTCCTCTTCGGCGCCGATTCGAATTGAAACAAAGCTAACCATTAGTTTCGAATTCATGCTAAACACCACCACAATGGAGATTCTACTTCCATGCAATTCATTGATTGGGAACGACACACGTTACGAGATAGATATAAATTGTTTTAGTTGCACTTCTCCTTTGCTACTTCATCGATCTTAGTGGATACTCTACGGTTGCCATCCCCCCTCCATTGCAAGTCGGCTTGGCCCGCCAGTTGATAAAACCAGCATTAGGAGCCTGTAAGGGCGCTGAACGGAGGAATCTCTAGACAAGTGTCAAATCTAGACAAATATAGACAAGTGTCGTCGAATCTCCGTGCACATCAGTCGCATGCGGATTGCCTAGACTGCGTTTCATAAGTAAAGAATAAAGTAAAGTAAAGTAAAGTACTGCATAAGTAAAGAGACATCAGTAAAGAGACTTGGGATGCGAAATATTGGCTAAATTGCCGTACTAAAAGCAGATATGACGAACCGTCAGGACTCCGGGCACGTCATTTAGCGACGTCTACGCTGCCAGGGGACTGCTGGCAAGCTGGGAATGGTGGAAATTGTCCTCAAAGCCGCCACCCTTAGCTATGCTACTGATCAGAAATACCATATTCGTTCATGGGATATGGATGAGACCACCGGGTCGCATCCAGAGGATGGATATCGGTTTTGTGCACGCGGAAACCTCATCGGATAACAATAGGCATCACACAGAACTACAAAAGTGAATTAACGACGTTTGTTGGAGTAAAGTGTTCAGGATGCATACTTCAATCAATAATATTCCTCTCCCGCCTGCAGGGGTGCTTCAGAGCGCTCCCAGGGAATTGCGGACGGCCGCGTACAAAATTAAATCCCGCCAATTGTAGGAAACGACGTCGAAGCGCTGCCTCGATAATTTAACGTCCAGTCGAACTGCATGTGAAGCCGCTCGGACAGCGCGGTGACGTCACTCGGCCAGCGCGGCGACCTGGTTGCAGACTTCGGCAAATGGCCCCCGGGACTGAACTGGATTTCCCGGAACGCTAATCAGCCAGGACGCCGCCGGGCTACAGGGCGACCACGACCATTGGCTGCGGTGGGAAACCTATCGTGAGCTGCAGGGGCGCGAGAACGCCGCCGCAAACCCCTTCCTTTGAACAAGAGTTGAGGGTAGGTGCTTCAGGGAAATTTTGCAGCACCTTGCAAAACTGTTGAAAGCTGGCGACCAGCGGAAAAGCTGGCGCAATCATCTTCGTTTCAGCAGATATTAAGCACCATTCATGAAGACCGTTGTCATACAAATTTACAAAAATCGAAAACTTTTTCAACAGGAAAGTTATCACGACTTCAAAAGCGTGACGGTCGGGTCTGGCCGGGCCGGGCCGATCGGGCCGCTCAGGCGAAATCCCGTACCATATACATGTGAGAAGACTCGCTCGGGCTTTTCCCTCACTCTGGTGAACTCTTGCATAATACGCAAGGGAGTAGACTCGCTCGGGCTTTGCACTCACTAAGGCGAACTCTCGTACAATATGCATTTTAGTAGACTCGCTCGGGCTTTGCCCTCACTCAGGTGAACTCTCGTATAGTATGCATGTGAGTAGACTCGCTTGGGCTCTTCCCTCACTCGGATGAACTCTAGTTACAAGGGAGTCGACCAGCTCGGGCTTTGCCCTCACTCAAGTGAACTCTCGTACAATATTCTTGGGAGTAGACTCACTTGGGCTTTGCCGTCACTCGTACGTACGAAATAAAATGTCTGTGTCGGGGTTTGCAAGGCAAATTTTGCATGCCAGGCTCTGTCCTACAGTGTGTATGATCATGCTCGGTCAAAGGGCGAAGAGACAACGTTGCAAAAATTGCCACACTCGTTCCCTCCCTGCAAAATATTGTTGATTTACGCATATCCTCCCCGCAACAAAATATACTACATGAATAAACACCACTCAATTCCTTCAAATTAACATTGACCTGATTCCATGACATTGACTTTCGCTGGTACCATGGTTTTAGCCGGTGTCTTGGCTATGTATCTGGAGTCACGAAATCGCAGTTGTCACGATCAGACTCCCGAGACGACGGAGACGACTGGGTGACTGGGAGCACCCCGATATTAACCCTTTTGACCTGATCTGATAGGTCAACCAGAGGAGTCGGGTCAAATAGTTCTTAAGCTTCAAGAAGCCATGGCACGTCATGACTCCTGCTTGCCTTGGTTCTTTCAAAAGCCATGGATCTTGCTTCCGTTATCCTCGAACAAAAATCAGTGTGATTCAGTCATTGCACTGCGAGTGGTGAAAGTGTGCTGGGCCGCCTTTCACAAAGTGCATTGGCCTCACAAGGCGCTAAAATTAAAAAAAACATATTTCAAACCAACATCGGCTCTATCTAACACTTTAATGAACATTCCCACGTAATCAATACATTTACTACGCCATCACTAGCACAACCTTTACAACATTCACCTGAATGACCCCTACATCGGCAATGACGAATTGCAACCATGTGAGATGCTTTTAGTACTCGAATATACGCCATCCTGTTAGCCCCACGGAGCTGAACTACACCATTTACCACTTCCCCGATAACTAATTAAGCCACTTGCCAGCGCCGCGGCAAGCTGAACACTTAGGTGTAGACGGTAATGGCGCTAATCAGTCATCACAGATGGCGGGGCGTCTGCCGTCGATGCGACGGCGGCGACCGGTCACCGGCCCGCCCGCTCCACGCCGCTCCAAATCGGCGTGTATGGCGGCAATTACTGTCCACCGCCGCCGGCAGTCAGCTGGCGGCGACCATCAGCTGGAGCCAGGCACTGGGACGCTCTCCCTGCGCCGCCCTCTCGACGCCGGGCATCGAACGTGCGATGGGATGCATTTTTGGAGGAGTCGCCAGGCAACGGCTACTTCTTAAGCCCTGTTGCTAAGCATTTAATTGCATTTGCTTGAACTTAGCTTCGCTCGGCGATGAACGTTCGCAGGATTTACCTTTACGTGTGCTGACCGAACGCGCGGGCGTCAACAGCGGGCGTCTCCACTGCACCGCCATCCAGCCGAGAACGGCGAGCCACGCTCTCGGCTCCCACCACCTGTCGGCGGACACTCAGCCCAATGGCGCCTGTCGCCGTACACACACGCAATTCAACGAAATGTGTCTGGGTTTGGGTCTCCGAACCGTTGACCCATTTCAACATGAATGGCTGACTGGCTGGCAGGCTGGCCGAGCCGTCGCCTGGTCCGGTGCAGTTGAATGCGGCTGTACTTACTTGCACTGCTGGGAGCGGTATAAATCGACATATTCCACACTTGCCATAGTGGTGGGTGTAGGTTCATGGGACATGGTCTATGTCCTGGCGGTTCTTAAGCCCTAGTCAGCCAGATAGTTGAGAAACGTCTTTATTTCCCTAGTAGAGTAATGCCATCTGGGAACTCTGGGCACCAGGCAGTTGAACTTCAGGGTTATCTGCTGTGTTATTTTGGTCCCCAAATGAACAGCATATGTGACGTACAATCAAAAATGACTGAGTAAGTAATACAGAGTTAGAGACGCCTTGTGAGCTTTAATGTCAAGCGAGGGCATCAGTCTATTATTCAGGGCACTCTCAGGCAGTGTGGTGAGAGTGTCATTGAGGTTGCTTGCGTCAGATCGGGAAACGGCCTGGGGATAGCAGTTGCCGTAGAGACGGCCAACTCGGAAGTATGCGACACAGCATCCCTGGTGCACCACTATGGCACATTTACCGCTTCTATCATATTACGAACCATGAGTGTCGTGGCTCAAAATTCCTGGAAGCACTCGGAGTCGCCTACTATGGACAAGTTGTGTGTAAGTAGCTGCCACACAGCCCTTCCATGCTGAGCAGTTGATTCCGTGAAATGAGATATGGCGTCGTTATGGTGTCATTACATCGGTGAAGGCAGCCTTCGTCGCCATGCGGCCGCCCTCCGAGTCCAGTGACACTGCCACTACGGACGTATCAGGTCACAGCGTCGGGCCAACCGTCGACACCACAGCCCATCCAGAACACTTTAAAGCGGCGAATAGGCCCATATTTCACGCGCCACACGGCGGCTGAGTGGTCTTTCCAGTTCCTTTATTAATCTACCCGAACGAGTGCGAGTGGACGCTGAAGACTCGTTGCTCCAGTCGGAGTCCACTCCACTCGCTGCACGGCACCGCTTCACAGCGGCATGGTGACACTATTCTGAGGGGGAGGGGCGTTCGACCAACTGTTGTGTGCACCGTGCCGCTACGTCTGTCAGCTCATACGTCTCGACACGACGTATTAATAATGCATAAATCCGGCAAAGAAACACGTTCTCAGCGGCCCGTTCAGGACGCACTGGCCTATGCAGACTAGCTTCACAGACTGTCCAAATTTGGCCGTGCTCTCTGCCACTTGGAGTTACCGAGAAACGATTTCGCGAGGAAAATAGCTGTTCGAATATCTCGCATGACAACGCTGGTCCAGATTGGGGTTTAGCATTTTGAGCGTTGCGATTTGTTCGCTGCTACATATTGATCTCATAAACCCAGCCAATATAAATGTACCCTTACGGATGCGCATTGGGGGCAGATGTAGAAGAAAATGGAGTGTGACGAATTCTGAGATGGCAAGGATCATTGAGCCAGATAATCGCAAGTACAGTGTTGGAAGAAGTCCAGAAAGTTGCAAAAGTCTTCAAAGATATTTTCGATGAACATCCCTGTCCAGAATATTTCCCATAAAATACCCCAGAAATATCATCATTCGCATTCTTGTTGAAAGGTCAAATAGCAATGCTCAATAATGGACGCAGTGCATTCGCCAATACAAAACTGGGTGGTTTTAAATATATCATGCCTGTGAGTTAGTGGTTTCATGAAGTGTTCTTCGTTTTCGTCACTTTTTCACGTGAGCAGATGCTCGTTTGTTCTTTACTTACCATCGGGCAGATAATCGAATAGCATGCTAATCGGAGACACGCGAACGACCCCACCCTCACGTGATCGGAAAACGTCTTCATTTTCAGTGGAAATATTAGTGAAACAAACAAAATACTTCACTCTTGCACATAGCTCTGGAGCACTTGCCCCATCCCTAGTGAAAACAAATATAAGGTCCCTGCCATCCGGAATGATGGGTTGAAATGGACGGTTTCGGTTCACCCAACCCTTGACCCGCTAACGATATTTGCAAGTTTTTGGACAACCACAGGCAGTGCTTGTGAACAGATAGCGCTTCCCAAGCGGTACTTCCCTACCGGCCACCATAGGCCTAAAGCTGAATTTAAATATAATCACCAAGCGGTGTCATCTACTAAACTTCACCCAATCCCTGACCTCACAATTCAGCTCCAAAATGACCAGCAAACTGCGTCTGCAATTCCCCACAGCCAGGGCACACTGGCGGGGCCTTGTCGGCAATGAACCCCTAATCGTTCTGGGGGACAGCACCCCTTTCCACGAATCGGCCCCGGGGCGTCGGCTCGGCCAGGCTAGCAGCGGTGATGGTAATGCAGCCGCCGTCGCCGACGCTGGCCGCAGCCGGTGGCACGTGAGTGGACAGTCAGCTGGCTAGTCAGCTGACTGTGCACCTCGTGGTCCGCCCGGCGCCGGGGCCGGGCAGCACGGGATCGATGCGGGGAAACGCGGTGCTGGGCTTCGATGATTTCGTCCCCCGTGCCGTTCCCCGTTTCTGATGCATCGCCGGGGATATCCCCCGACTCAACCCGATTCGATCGATGTCTGGTATATTTCCATGCGCTCGTTTCGCTTATATTGCATACTTAGACATCGAGAAGTATTTAGCGTGCAATGCACTAATACGATAAAAGATGAGACGAGGAAACTTTAATGTTATTTTCAATATCCGATGATTTTTCAACCTGGACAAAGACATAAAACACCTCGACAAATTCAGAGGGGGGTAAAGCCTGTAGGTACATCCAAAATGTAACTTGACCCATATGCTTGACATACATTTCAAATAGCAGAGCATTGGGGCTTCGAGGTTTTTTCCACCATGAGCACCGTTGGTGTGGTGACCTGTTCGGTACGTGCGGGGTAGGAGCTGTTTTAATACCACTTCTTTTCATGTAATACTGTTCGACGACTGTATTTTATGTTGATGGAGCCGCCAATCAACCCGTACAACGGGCTGTCAGACGCATGGCAGACGCATGGCAGACGCATGGCAGGCGCCATCGCTCTGGCACGGTACGAACTGAGGAATCTGCAAAACAAATATTGCCTAACTTGCCTAACTGAAAACAAATATTGCACCCACTTTTTGCCCTTCCTTTGAACCCTCCTCATGCCATGTGCACTTCTGGACACAATTTTATGAAAAACATCGGGGTGGGGGGGGGGGGGGGGCAAGAATAGAGCGAACAAAACACTTCCAGGCAGATGCATCTATCGTGACATGCAGAGCCCATCTCTTCGGCAATATCCACCAGTTTTGATAATATTTTTTAACACCAACGTTCTTAATTAATTTCTTTGAGGTAGGACTGCAAATCCTGAACGAAAAATAAAACATCAAGGCCGATGTTACTGGCCACAGGCCATCCTCAAATCTCTCTTGGTGACCAATCTTGTGCCTGATAGGCAGATACCGTTTTCGAACGCCAGAGAAAAGCCGTACCTGAGCCGGAAGGTGATTTTACTATATTCGACTTGAACCTCTAAGCCGCGCTGCTCACAGCATCTAGTGCCAACTAGGCAACCGACGCCCATGTACCAGTACGACGAATTATGCACCTGGGAGGCGATCCGGTAGCTTGCCTCCCATGTCCCTCGGCCCAAACTGTCCGCGTCTTGGTCGTCTGAGGTGTTTATGAGACACGATTCCGTGAAGGCCACCTTCCAAACAGGTCCGATCGGACAGATTCTTGCGATTGCAGAAACTATGTGCTGTATTGTTTTAGGGCTATGAATAATAACAGAAAACGATGACTGACCGACTTTGGATTTTGTTCACCATATATCGATATCGGCATAGCGGTGGGAAAAATGGCCATAATGTGATAAATCCGAGTGGGATAGTAGATGAATTGGCATGAGTAGACATAGCCGTGTGCTGCATACTTCGTCACCGTGAAATGCAGAACAGCACGCTGAGTGAAATTTCTACCGGCCCATTTCTTGGGAATTTCGTGGCACGGAAAGTGATTGCTCCTCTTCACTTGTTCTACCGCGCCGGTGAGAAAGTAACTTCGGTCTGCGAGTAAAGCAAGTGTCATATTTTCTTTAAGGTTTTCCAATATTTTGAATGATACTGCACCAGCTAAGTTATTATTCTGACTTGTCTCATCCCAATGTGAATTCCAAAATTTGAATAGCGAATTCGTGATACAAAAGCAGAGTAAAGTATTGGAAAGTTTGGTGGGCTCGTGGGAGGAATATATGGTGACTGGCTGCAGCACTGGCTGCAGCAGAATATCAGCCATGGGCTGATATGTGCGAAAATTGAATTTTATATGCATTCCTAGCTTAAATTAAATAATCGGCTGCGAATCTGTATGAACATGCAATTCTGGTCATAAGTGTATCCCATGTTACAAGGACTATAAAAGAGTACCTGTCAGAACTGTTGCACATTAAAATAAATTGTCACTTGGAAAACAACTGTTCTACTCCCATTCCCAATTTTGTAATGCATCTGATCAGCTACAAATACCAGAACGTCCAAGTCCATTCCGGTGGTGACTACATGTGTGTTGCACGAGGAAACGAGTTAAACAAAATGCGAGAAATGTGCACTACCACCGAGCGATTCATAGAATAACCGATGTGCCCGAACCACATGGGAAGGAAGTCATTTTGAACTCCAGCAATAAAAATCCAAGCCGAGGTACTTTTTTGTCCACGACGTGGTAAATTTGGTTCAAGCCGAATACTCTTCCCCGGTAGTGGTTACTGCTTAGGACCATTGTGCACAAATCATTAGACCGACGTGTACAGATGTGCACCCGAGATTCTTGAAAAATGGAGCCGACAAAAACTTCCATTGGGTGGGGGCAACAGGACGTTTGTTAACTATACCACCGTAAAAAAACAAACTTCTTACGACAAAAAGATCGCATGGCATATACGCAAAACCTCACAGGGAGCAGATGATTTGAAGACTTTCCAATCGGATGCCCCAGTAAATTCGTGAAACGTGCTCTTTCACTGCAAAAACCGCATTGACTGAAATATTCTGCATTGAAAACATGTTATGACTGCCTATCGTCCCCATTAGAACGCAGTCAATTTACAGTCCGCATCAACATGGTCCCGAACATCTTGCATACTGCTTGCATTACGTTGCATACCAAGTAAGCAGCTGTTAGCAATTAATAATATTGTAAATGAAAGTGCAGAATGTGCAAACATTCGCGTGCTAAATGTCACATAATTCACTCGCCAGATCCAAGCGCACGCACAACACCCTCACGGCGTGAACACTCACCTAGCGATAGCTTCCGCCAGCGAGGGCGTTTCTTCGTCTTCTTACCCATGCTGTCACGCCACCATGGCTGGCTCTGGCACAGGGTGGCAGCCTGCCGGCGGGGGAGGGGAGGGAGGCGGTCAGCCGGAGCGCGACCGCGTCACGTGCACGGTGGCACGGCAGCTTCACTTGTGACGATGCGACCGGGCCGCACCAGCCTGCTCGCGCCCTCCCGGCGGCACATGTGACTACCGGCGCCGCCTAAACTTAGCGCCGCCGCGTCGCGCGCGTACGCGCCAACTACATTCTCTGACAGTCGCTGGCGGCCGGCAGGCTATTGATTGACGCGAGGACGATATCAGGGGATGCGGCGACGAATGCAGGTTGTCGGGATCGACGGGTGGCGAACTGGCGGTCGCTCGTGAACGGTGCTCGACTTCACCAGTGACAGAGACGAATCTTAGCTTTAATCATTTCTGTGCACCTGAAAACACCCAGACATCACAATTAAATATGCTAGCTTTCCCGTTCTCTGGGTGGTGAAACTGCGGATGCACTCGAGCATATTGAATGGCCGCCTTCTCTGAAGTCTCAATCTGAGAAGTTCATTCAGCGGGGGAGGGGGCTTTAGCCTCCCTGGAGAGGCGCCTTTCCAGGCCGGAGGAGCGCCATCTTTTTGTGGGGGCTCATGACCCCAGTGCCCCCTCCTGCATCCGCCCCTTTCCCGAAATTGACATTCCTGGGATTAGGATATCATATTCGTCCTCCGTGAATATTATATATCGTATGCACCAATAATTTCGTAATATACTCGATTTCCCCAAGCCGTGTGTGTCGCTTATCACATCCAGTGATATTGCTTTATACGCTTTTGAGTGGAAGTGCCCCCTCAATGTTGACTTTTTCCCCTCCCCCAATAATTTCAACCATTAACATGGGCTCCTATGGAGTGTGCTCCCTCCCCCCCCCTCCCCTCCCAATCCATTTCGGCCTGCCCATTGCCTTCATGTATTTTGCCCCCCCCCCCCACCTCCCCAATAATCTTCAGAAATCAACACCCATGGTTATGGCCACTCCTCGTAGCACTCGGCGCATTTACCACACCGAAAAGTCGTAGTTATGGAACCATTGCGCAAGACCGCCCGCTGACCCGCTGTCAGAACCTGTACTGACTAAGACCGTACGCCGGCGCGTAGTGTTGCATCAGAAAGTGCCGAGTCATGGCATCATGAACGGTGCCAGCTCGGACTGCTGGCGTAATACCCATGCAACTATTGCGAAATCGTCGATGTTGACCACTGACGTAAGCAGTCGGAGCCAGCTTGTTTATAGAGACAATACGAGCGTCAATGTCCTGCCGACTCGCTGAGGGAGTGGTTGGCATAGCTGCTGCACATGCATATACAGTAGAGGGGGGGGGGGGCATACAGGGGGCATGCGCCCCCATGGAAATGGGCGTCCCTCCGGGAAGGCTCGAGTGCCCCCCCTGAAACTTGTATTCATCCAGTGGCGCCCCTCCAGAGACAAAGTGCTCCCATGGCAATGCCTGGATCCACCAGACACTAAACAGCATACCCCGGACGCCAGAATGAGAACATCTGCGCCGCACGAATTCGCGCGAGAGTTAGGTACAAAGTCTACAGGTCGCTCGATCAGATTACTAGCGGGAAATAAGTGTCGTTGTGTCATTGACACGGAAAATGTACGACGGAAGACTACTTTTTGCAGTAGGGGTGTGACCGGAAGGCAATTTCTGTGAGGGTTGCGGGACATAACAAACGTATTATTTTTTGGACTGCAATAAGCAAAATTAGAAGTCAATTTGAAAAGCTCAGCAACACATGTACTGCAAAGAGCGCAGCTTGTTACGCTGAACACGCACCATGCTTTCGATCAGTAACGGCGAATACAAATTTGCCCTTGGGGTCGAGACAACGCGGCGATAATCGTATAGCGATGCATTTTTTTGGTGGGGGTGGGGGGGCTTTTATGGAACCCTTTGCGCAGTTTTCTTGGCGTTTGATACGATAGGATTTGTGTGGCTTTGATACAAGCTTTGTGTAGCTTTGACCTTATTCATCTTCATGGCATTTAATATCGGAGATGGTTTCGGGCAAATCACCGAAGCGCAAAATATCCAGTGCATGAATGTCGAAAGCAAAATATTGAGTGCGCAAAAAACAAATTCTGAAATATTGAGAACGCAAAATTGCGAATCGCAAAATATCGTATGACCACAATATCGAATGTACAAAAATCGCATCGCAAAATACTGATTGCGCAAATTTCGAACACACAAAATAGCGTGTAAAATAGCTTTAAACTAAACTAAAAATAGCTATCTCCCTTCCTCATTCTTCCTTCTGAGTCGAGAAGCAGTGCTGTAAAATGTACTGCACTACAATGCTAAATAACATACTACAGCTGAAACATGACGTCTCATTTGGGAAAATAGCCGGGCCTCGTGTCGACCTGAATACGAGCAAGCAGCCGTAGGGAGACGACACATTTTCTTGTTCCTAACTCACACGATTTTTCATTATTCAAGAGCTAAAATCCCTAATTAGCAGTGGAGTGAGATGAACTGTATGCTATATTTTCTTCCCCATGCAGCTATTTCTTTGTTTCTATTGTTAGCCAAAGACTAGCTATCGCATTTTCCTGAAGGCTTTTGGGGTCATTTTACCGCTTGTCAGCAATCAGTTTTGCCAGAAAAGAGCGAAACTGATCGTAGACCAGGGCGTCCTCTAACATCTTAACTAAAAATTGCAGTGAGTTGGCAGCACCTAGAGGTCAAAGTGGCGAGGAAGACTCAAATGTGAAATGTTTCGGTGAAAAACTCATGCTACAAAGTCACCAATTGTGTCCATTAATGGTGGTACCACAAAAACATGACCTAAAAGACTTTTGCGCACAACACATAGGGGCGAGGCGATGCGAGCAAGGACGCATGACACGAGTGACTAGGGCTAGATGTTCATTTGCGGTCTTTTCTTCGATGTTGCTAAAATGAAGAGGCAGATGAAGGCACTTTTTGCAAAGGCAAAGGCACCTTGCCTTTGCAAAAAGGCAAGGTGTGTAACGTGGTGGAATGTTGATCAGTTTTCCTCCCCCGAAAGGTTGTGGGCCCCCAAGAATCGGGCCGGGGTTCGGAAACATTGCGCCGGACCCCCTAAAAATCCCGCTGGGGACCCAAAAATTCGCTCCTGGGCCTCTGAAAATAACGTCAAGGGCCCAACAAGTCGCGCGGGGCCTAAAAATGTCGCTGGGGCATCACAATCGAATTGAGGCCCATGCAAATTACATTGGGGGCCAAAAAAGCGCTCAGTGACCACCAAGAATGATGTCAGGACTCCAAAATGTGGGACATGGGCCCCAAGAAGTCGCGCTGGGGTCCCTGAAAATCACGCCGGGAGCCTGAAAGGTCGGGCCGACGCCCCCGAAATAGCGCTCAGAACCTAAAGAATCTGACCGGGGCCCCTGTAAATTACGTTGGGTGTCTAGTCTAGGCCGTTAAACCTTGCGCTAGGGATCCGAACAAATGACACCGGGGCCTAAACAATCGCACTGGAACCCAAAAAAGTCGCGTCGCAGCCCTTGATGACTCAGAAACGATGGTGATAGATTGGGTTTCCTCCACATGGAAATTAAGTTGGTAACTAATCGTTTTATTTAAAAAATAAAAGGGTCCATTTGAAGAATAGTGGTCGAAATCCAGCGTCTTTTAACCAATAATAGTGGGTAGGGTTGGGCCCGCGCCGAAAGTCCCCCCCCCCCTCCCAACAGGAGGGCTAGATCCGCCTGTGACGACATATTGTACTGATTACGTATGAGCAAGACATCCTACCTAGTGAAGACTGCTTAGAGGAGGTCCTGCCTTGGACCTTACACCTTAAACACTACAAGCCCTTTTATCAGGTAATGCTTAGAAATTGATCTCAACTAGCACCAGTGTGGTGGTCTTCAGACTCCACCAGAGATGGAACCCAAAAATAAACTCATGCTCCTATTTAGCTAAAAACTCGCCATCTGCCTGGGAAGTTGAACTTACTTCGAACTTATGCAACGTCCAGGATTTAACTGGTTCCTATTTCCGGGACGGTAGTTTGGACTTGAACATCTATGAATATAAGCGTGCTTCTCAGCTTATCTGGTAACGAATTATTAGATTACCACCAAATAACCTACTCCACATGTTAACGGGTTCTTGTTTTCGCTTTGGTTGTTGACAGGCCTTACATCATGAACAAAACCGGTCATTAGTATTGATTTGCATAAATCTTAAGGGGCTTGGTCCGTTCAATGTTGGCTTAAGTAATTTCAGCTTGAACATGGGATCCTCAGGGATGCCCCCTCCCAATCGATTTTCCTCCCCATTGTCACCATACACCCCCGTCCCATCAATTTTCAGAAATTAACGCCGCTGATACCTTAATGCCTGCCAATCACTTACTTCTAAATATTTATCTGCATTGGCACATGCGTCCATTGTATGAATACAGCGTTCTGAGCCATATTGCCATCATCCAGAAAGTATGTTTAGTTATTTCGCAAACAAGTTCAAGCAAGTTCGTACCGACCTCTTGAGCTGCTATTGTAGAACGTCGATGGTTTCATATCATCCTTTTCGTAGGTATATTTCTCGTAATGTGCAGAAGGAAAATATGCTGCAACCTGAAAATCGTTCGCACCACGCATCCAAAATTATCTGCGAAGTCTACAACAACCAACGACGCTCCTCGCCTCATGCGAAATATAAGCATGCATTCGCCCGGCGTCATTAGCGCCGTCTATCGAGCAAAATCAAAACAAACTACTTGTTGAAAAGTGAAAAGACCTTAATTATGTGGTAATAGGTATGTAGCATTAATCTTTATGTAATGCTACATACCTAACTTGACTTAAAGCAATCAAGGACAGCATGGAATTAAAATAAATGTGTATTTAAATAGCACAAGACAACTTCATGCTACCGCCATTTTTAAGTAGTCAGCGATGTGATCGGGCGGGGTCAGTCAGTATTACCCGCAAGTCAGCCGCCATGAAGTGGAATAAAAGGTGGTGAACAAGGCTCGTGCTTGCCAATGATACAATTTCTTTACGACTGTCACAAATATGTGGGTGGCGAGTGTAAATTTGATGGTGATCGATGTTAATTTTGTGTTTGGCTTGTTCGTGATGATTCCAAAATGGTACAAAATTACACCCACATGAAATTAAGTCATAGCTAAAATATATAGAGGTGAAGAACCACACTTAACTAAATCCTGATGAACCCCATTATGTTACATATTTTCCCTTCCTCCACTCACAATGTGTACCTTGTCCCTCTTCCATCCCATTACTTTTGCATCTGTATGTAAATGCCTTGCAAGGTAAGTTCCTATAAACATGCAAAAGTAGCACCATTGGATCAACATGAAACATTTTATTCTTGAAAAGATAGTGATCAACGGGGATCAGGGGCGATAGATGAGCTCCCACGAAACTGAATTTCAATGTTTTCCTTCAACCAGTCGTCTCCATTTTCCCGTTTATTTTGCAAATCCGCATCTCTGGAAGAGTTGGTATAGTTAGCAACATTCATCATGAAGCCCTTGCCCACACCAGTATTATACTCATACTCTGATGAGTTTGATTTTACAGATAGCATGGTTGGCGCTCTATTAGGCACATATACATGAGCTCAATTGGGGCAGACAGATGGACTTGGACATGTCGCTAACATTATTTTTATTCACTGGGTAAATTCGGCAATTGTCTTCGTTGTTGTGGTAATAATCAAGGTAGTGCCAATAAATCCGTACTTGAGAACAGCAGGAATGGTTCTTGCGGATGCTACCTGAGAGCATAGCACCGACAAAGTAGGTAATTTGAGCTGTTCTTATCATTGTTGATGTCGGTTGCCTTCTCGTGTTCTCAGCACTGGCGGATACAGAAGAGGCAATCATTGGTTTGGGGAATGTCTCCCCTCCCACGATAGAGATATGGCGCCCCTTCGATTGGAAAAATGCGCAACTCCAGGATGCTCGAGCTCTACCCACAAGACCCCATCCGACCCCACCACATTCTGGAGAAATGGCGCTCCTTCAAAATATACGCCCCCGGATCAAAATTCCGGAATCCGCCCCTGGTTCTCAGTTAGATAATCTTGTTTGTTGCGCAGATAAGCTGTGGTCTGTAACATAGTATCATGTAGTATGGGCGCACTTGTGGTTGGTGGCTGCACGAGCATTAGTGGTCTAATAATTTGTTCGGACAGTTCTGAAGGCAGAACTACACCTGTCGGCAGCACCTGTCGGCTGTCTGGTCTTCCAGACGAGGGCCTCGCAATTGGTGGTAGCTGGTTGTTTCCGGCGCTGGTCTGGCGACCTGCCCACGCCGCCACTGATCTGCCGTCCAGTGGAGGACATCCAGCTGCTCGTGGTGGTTTCATCATTTTCCTGCTTAGACTGACGGCCAGATGGATACTTAGATTAGCGGTGAGTTCCGGTTCTGTTGAGGATTTGGCATGTCAGCGGGTGGAAGCTGCACGAGTGGTCTGTGGTTGACGACCGTGAACTGAGCGCTAATGTTTCATGTGCATCGGTGCATGGGTTGTGCGGATGAGCGTGCCAAGGGCGTAAGCACGCATGATTGCTGTGCTTGTGTTGCATTTGACTATCCGCTATGTGTGTTTGGTGACATCTTGGCTAGACTTGCTTTTAAGGTTGGTGTTCGTCCTTCAGTGTGCTGGCTAGTGGACACTTGGGCATGGATGCTATGTATCAGCCTGCTACAATTTGTTTCCTTCTGTTCACCACATTTGCTACGGGCATATATCCAAGCCACTGGCTGCATGTAACTTGGTTGTGCGTGAGTCAAGCTGTATATAAGTCCATCCCCAGTGTAAACGTGAGGGAAAACCAAGTGACATCCCCTGGCATTGTGGCTAGATCTGCTGGAGATTGCGCTTCACTTCAGTGTCAGTCTTTATCGAGTTATGATACGCAGCCAAATGTCAGGCGCAATGCTTGGTGGAGTCCCCTAAAGGTGGAGTCCCCAAAAGGTGGAGTCCCCAAAAGGTGGAGTCCCCAAAAGGTGGAGTCCCGATCTCAACAGGCTTGCTAGATTTCAGAGTTGGGAGGGCTCCAACAAGTTGGACTGGCTCCCATTTTCTCCAAAGGTGACCACTCAGTTTGTGACCTAGACACTAGTGGAACTCCCGAAAGTTTTCCCAACAACTGCAGGTGGTACTTTTGCTCGACTTTTTGGCTTCTAGGTGGTGTTTTTCCATGCATCCTCAGACACTAATGCAACATTTTTAAAAGCGGGACAGTGCTCAGCCACTCTTATGTGGTGCTCAGCCACCACCTGTCAGCACTGATGCTTCGCCCATGGACCTAGACACGTTCGCAATTCGGTTCCAAGGGATCCTAACACAAACTTTCTCCAGCCAGCCAGCCACTTGATGGTCTGCTGCTTAACAGTTCCCTCTCCATGTTGCTGCCAGAGTACTTGGCAGCTGTGGTTGCCGGTGGTGCATCTTCACGTTCGAGGCAGCTGTCCAGAAGGTGCGGCATGTCCAGACTGCAACAGCTTCGGCAGTGAATCAGCAGCGAGTTCGGTCACCACAAGTGGCATAAGCAGTCCGCTTGGTGTCCGCGGATGAGCAGGTTCATGGGCTGCGTTGTCGCACTGCACATTGAGACTTGGTTGGCGGCTGCAGGCGGAATGTTGTCTGCTTCTCGGTCGCGGGACCCACCGGCTCCAGGTGGTCTGTATGGTCGCCCGAGGACTTGTGCCGGGACATCATGTTTCGCCTGCGGACGTCTGGGCCATGCAGCCATGGACTGGCGACTGATGGTAGCTGTTGTTTATATGTGGTTTTGGAAAGTGTGTAGATACCTACATACTTTCCATGTTAGCAAAGCATACCGCACTTGTTTAAGGAAAGAAATAGGGGCTTGGTCAATAGCGGGCTGTTTGGCTCCGCTTCGTCGTCGGTGCAGTATTTTTCGAGGGCCTTATGCGTTAACCATCGTCAGTGGAGGGGCGAGGGTTGATGCATCCCCCTAAGGTTGTTCATGGATATGGATAGGTTCTGAACCGCTGAACAGCACCAAGTGACATTTGCGGTACTACCTGGGGCGCCTTTTTCGGACCTTCTTAAACTTTTTTGTGTTGTGTCATGTCAGGTCACGGAGCTATGGCGTCATAAAGGGGAACACCGACAATTTTTGTAACGAAATCGCGAATTATCGCATCTTGGCCTGACACTACGACCTAAGGCGACACATTTTGTGCGGTTAAGCTAAAAGATGATTCGATTGATATCCGAACACTATCCCTGTACCATTTCAAGGTCATTCAAGGTCATTAACCTATGCTGACCTCGGTTGACCTTCATAGCTTTATTTATATTTGATTATTTTATGTCCTGAATTCGACTTTGCCTTCCAATTGTACGTACCCTGATTTTCCCATTCTACCTACCTACCTACCAGTCCAATTTTACCCTGGGTGGGTGGAAGCAGCGGTTTTAACCAACATTCTATGAAGTTTTCAAATGCGGTGTCACACCTTGGCTTGACCTGACCCGTGATCTATGCTTTAGATGGAGCTTGAAATATGTTATCACATACACAAAGCATCTACATACACCCTGATGACTAAAAATGCATATCCGTTACAGTGCAGGAAGAGTTTGCAATGAACTTGTGAAACGTTTCAATCATTGCGAAAAATTGACATTTGACCTGATCTTAAGGGTCACTTATCACCCTCAGGGACAATAATCGGGAGTCGACCGTGAAATATAGTCTCACCCAACACGCCCGTTATTTTTGGTTTCGTCTCTCTAACAGCTTTCGTTTGAAAACACTCGGGGTGAGGAGGTCGCACCACCCGGCGAAGATGACAAAATGCCACGCACGGGAGGGGTTTAAATCATATCATACCATAAAGCAACATTGTGAAAGTATGCGACATTTGTGTTATTCGCGTCGGTTAATGCCACAATACTTGGCTACCATATTGATGTCATATGGGATGTTTTCCTCTTTGGGTATACATACTCTGAAAGGTAATTAAACGCTCATAAAACGCTGGATTGAACTAAAGCTCAACATCGAGGTAAAACATGTAGTGTTCTTGCTA
The DNA here is from genome assembly GCA_034440615.1 of Ashinkailepas kermadecensis. Lineage (NCBI taxonomy): Eukaryota > Metazoa > Arthropoda > Thecostraca > Neolepadidae > Ashinkailepas > Ashinkailepas kermadecensis. The sequence continues at coordinate 447,907 of JAOTOM010004827.1, forward strand.
TGAAAATGACAACACCCATGTTGCCATCCGTGTTGCCAACACCGTGACGAAATGCTTATCTAGTCTGACGGGACAACAGGTCAGCTACTTGCAATCTAGTTTTTTTATTGATTGATTGATTATTTGGGCTTAAGGGCGCGCCGACTACTCGGTCATTTGGCGCCCATAATCTAGCTTTTTGAATTGCTCCTAAAAAGCGCCAGGCGGACGTATGCGGAGAATCAACAATTATCCAAGGCGGTTTATGTTAAACTTCAGGGACGTTGTTTGCTTGTGTTTTTGCTTCTTGCGTTCTCCTAACATTCGACATTTTCTTTTCGAAATTGGGTGCCCTTCTCTGATCTCTGCGCTGCTGCTTTCCAACATCAATATCTTCAACATAATTGCGAAATTCTGTTCATTTTTAAACTTCTGGATCATACTAAATTACTTGCAGTTCTTTAAAAGCGTCAACGCTTTGCTCCACTTCAAGGAAAGCAAGTAAACACAGCCTTGCCCGAATTTAGAATATCGGAGTAATTTGTGTATTTTTCGACAAGTCCAACAGATTGAATGTTTCTCCATGCCGACTGAGTGAGATAGAAAAGCATCCTTTGACGCACACCTATCGAATTGCCTGCTCAATTGCACGTTTACTCAGCTTCGAAGTCGATGATGCATATTCGGCGGTGGTGCTTGGGTTATTGTACGACACATCTGGCTGCTGGATCATATAGCTGGATCGTCAACCTCTAACACCGGTTGGTCGCTGGTGGACTCGGTAATCCCGTCGGTTGTGGGATTCGAACCCACGATCTTACGATCAAGAGTCGAACTTCCTACCGACTGAGCTATCATGATCCCGATGATGTATATTCGCGGCACAAGTTTCGAACGAACATCTTAGGGATTTCCAGAAGTCTTCTGTAAGCTGCTGTTGCTAAGAGAAGTGCATACATACAAGGAAAAATATGCTCCGATTGATTGTCGACAACAGCATGCGTTGTATAGAGTTGGACAAACGGAGAGATACTAATTCTAAATGTTCCGTCCACCATCTAAGCATCGTTTCTTTCGAGTTCATGAAACATATGGTCGGACGCAAAGACAATTATCCCGTCATTACCAATTTCCACATCATCTTGGTGGGGTTCGTCTTTGCCAAGTAAAAACCTTGCATCCAGTTCTCCATGCTTAGCGGTGCTAAAGTTGTCAGACTTTTTTTGCTTGCACCATTTTGCGGTTCCGTCGCATAACCCGTTTTTAAGCGCTTTCATTTTCGAGCGATTCTTGCTGACAGCGTCTGTCGCCTCGGGGCCAATGACTACCCTCTTCACTAATGTCGATTTCTGAATCTTGTGCGCATTGTGAGAATCAGATCCAGGGCCATGTTCAGGTAGGTCAGTCCAATCCGTCGCTTGTTTTCAGATGAATGTGGCAGTATGGTTGGTTATTGGTTTTACGACACGTCGACCGTTGAGTCATGTAGCGTCGCCAATCTCTCACGCCGATTGGTCGCGGGCGAAGAGTAGCGACAGGTGAGACTCGAACCCACAACCTTTCGATTGTGAGACGAGCACCTTACCCCTAGACCACTCGTCCCCAATGTGGCAGTATGTTATCCATGAAATCTCCAGGTGATTTTACTCGAACGTTTCTGTGGAAGTGCGCAGGTAATATATGCGTTTTTTTAGGGAGACTCGAGGAAGGAATACTTCCCAATACTCTAATTCAACCAAATTATTTTTGTTTCAGCCAACGTCATATGCCTCCCCCTCCCGATCGTTTTAATAAAACGCCACCTATATACAGTGTGAATGACCAAAAACTGTAGACTGTTGTGCTCATTGGACTTGGATTGGAGATGTGAGTGTGTTAATCTGAGGCCCAGATGTGGGCAACTTTCTAAAGGAATGGAAGGGAGGCCCCCCAATATCCTAGCTCAGTAAATTTTCCTTGGCAACTTTACCGACTTGTCATCAAACCACAGGTTTCAACTAAACTCACCGTCTCAGTTGTGTTGTATGAATGTTTCTAGCTGATTTATATATATTGGAAAAAGATTACAGTCACAAAAGCACGAATGCTTGCACTTCACCGGACCAACGACGTCACCATGACCCCAAAAACAATATTTATTGAGCATGCCCGATCCAAGACCGTTGAATCACCTCAATGAATCACTTTGGTCGAGACAAGCGGCGCGTGACTGTCGCACCATCACCTCCAAAAAAAACACGTCGCCACGGCACAATTAATTCTGTTTCAAGGAAGTTCAGATATATTATGATAACTTTGGACATCCATCCATTCTATGCACCACCAATTCGGGAAATGTCAAGTCTGAGACACATTTAACTGTCGTCTCAACCCCACGTGAGTTGGAACCTCTTTCCTCCTATGGTCCCTATAGTTATCATTGGCGCGCAGTGGGACTGCGGACTGCCGGGCTCAGTATTACATATCGGATCCAGACCTGCTAATTGGAAAGTCAGATGACGTTTTTTTCTTCGTAAACAAATGTACTGACAAGTACTACGCCTTGCCGCAACCACACTTGTTCTGAACAATGTCTGAAAAACAAAGGTCCCAGGTTCAACTCTCGCACCACTCAGGACATTTCCCAATCCCGCGGCCCACCGGCGAAACAGTGGGTGTCGCCATTAGCCGTGATCGTGCATAAAGTGTGTCGTGAACCACCCAATAAACAAACAACAATGTCTGAAGGAGCTGTGACGATTTGGCATTATTCTACTCCTCCTCCCCCTCAGTATCTATTACTGCACGATGTGTAGCAGCACGCCAGCACGGGGAAGCATTGTTGCAGAAATACCTGAACTTGAGTGCAACCTCCAAAGCACAGTCACTGGCTTAAGGCCTGTTTATACGCGGCATAAACCCGGTAGACTCCGGCAGAATCGTGACGTTGGCAGGACTGAGCAGGACCCGGCAGAACAGAGCAGAATCGAGCAGAACCCGATGTCTGCGATGTCCGCAGCCTCTGACGTCACGGCATAAATGAATGACGTTACGCAATGTATTAACCATAGCGATTATAATTTAGTAGCATTGTCGACGTCGGCGACGTTGGCGGCGGACAACTTGAAATACTTCAAGTCGTCTGCCGCGTTTCGCCGTTGGACGCGAACGTCGGACGGTTTTGTGGTTGCTGTTCGGCATTCGGTGGCTACATTTGTTAAAATTGAACACCGAGTGTTGTTGATGGACATATTGGTGGGTAAATTGTGCTTTCCCTTGCCCTTTGTAATATGCCCGGCACTACAATCCAAATAAATGCAAAATATGGTATACCTAATTCGCTCTATTTTTTGTTTGTTTGTTTGAGAAGGGGCTCGTGCCACCACATGGAGCCTTCTCATTGGTGGAACTTTGTGCACTTTTGGTGTTGCTGATGCAGCACCAATTGCCAAGTTTAACATTAGGCTTTTGTTGTCGCACGTAATGTTGTCCTCAAAATTTATGTTCTCAAAATCCTCAAAATTCAAAATCGTAAACTCAAAATTTAGCTTGGCAACACAGACCATTTTGAAAAGTCGATTCTTTCTATGAAACACCCATAAGGTTAATGATCCACTGGTTCAAAGTTGGGGTCGTTACCCTCTTGACCCCAACCTCTGTTCGGTTCCTGCGCCCTTATATTTTGTATAATATTTCAGAGTACATCAAGTTCTTTTCATTGGCATAGACCGTGACTGTCAATGCAACACCGTGCATTTTAACAATTTGGAATTAGGTGCAAGCCGCTACATGAAAAGGATGTGGCTGAATTAGAAGTTGGCAACACCAAAATTCTGCAAAGCCCCCACATATGTTAGCTCTGACGTGTCATGCAGATAAACCAGATCGACCGGAAATGATCAACTGCAAATGCCGCGACGAGGAGGCGAATTTGCACGGCGCTAATTTATCTGCAGAACGATGCAATCTTGGAATCAGCTGCCAACTGGCCTACGCGAAGACCTGAAGACCTACCCGGCCACCTAATTCAGACCAGCCCGGACAGAATGGGAATCCGGTTAGCGACTTAGCTGAGTGAAACCCAAGTTGGTGCATTTGCCAACATTTAAACCCAGTTACCTATCGGATTGTTGTGCATCTGCTCGCGCCCTGCGTACATTGTGTTGGCTTTGTTCTTCACACGTCTGTAATACAGACATGTAGGTAATACAGACTCTGCATGTGCTTTATTGCGAACATATGTAGGCAAACATCAAAGCTTGTAAAACTTCTTTTGCCATTCTATTTTTTAGCCAGTGCATGCAGACTCTGAATGCGCTTTTGATGATTGTGAATGACGCGGAATTTTGAAGTCCTGGCACAATACGATCGAGAAGCATAATGCTAGCGTATGATGACCTTTGACTGTATTATTATTAATATTCAGATTATAACATAGTTTCATAATAACAATGCCCCACGCATCGGTATTATACCTTCTTCGAGGGCAAGGAGCGAAGTTATAACTTGTTCGCTTTTTGCCCTTGAACAAAGTATAATACCGAAATGTCGGGTTGCTATGAAATTATCCGAATCTTAATATTAAAACTAATACAGTCAAAGGTCATCTTACGCTAATTTGAACCGTCTACCATTCAACAATCATAATGATACTAAAGCCAATTCAAATGTCACCCGTTTGGTACGAGGAACAAGAAATCGTGTACCTGTTTACATCAAATAAAAAGAACAGCTAGCAGTGGGCAGCGCGGATGAAGCGGTGCGCCTCCGATAGGTACGTCGCTCTATTGAACAATTGTGTTTGCATGTGTGTTTGGGGAGGATTTCGAATTTACTTAGGAAAAAATGAGGGTGAATTAGACTGTACTGGTATAGCATACGCTGCATTGCGCGAGACAATATCTCTCCAGTGTGTAGGTAGGCCGGAGGATGAGATGGCTCAGCATTTCAATCAACTTTCGTGTCATTGCTCAGCATTGGGGTTGACAGGGTAATGGTAGCTATTCGTTGATGGAATTTCCAACAGGATTATCCCTTTTATGAATTAAGTCTTCGTGACAAAACTAATTCCGACCTAGCAATGTCAGCAATGTAGCCAGCTAACCACAACCTTGGCGAACCGTGTGCACCGGAGCAGAGAGTGGAGGTGCCGATTTAGTGACGTGGTTGAAAATATATATCGGCGAGTTGGGAGGGGGATGGAGTACCAACTAAGGACCAATTCATGGACATCAAGAATCAGATTGAACAGTCTAATGGAGGTGCGGATTCAAGGCCTTTTCCCAGTATTTTCTGTCTGGAAGGAAGTGGTGCTGATTCAGAGGAGTCGTTAGGGAGTTTGTATGGGCGGTAGAGTTCCGAATTCAATAGTACCCTCGAATATGTTTGGGGTGATGAAGGTGTTGATTCATGAACGCTATCAGGAAATTGTGTTGAAGCAGGAGTGAGGGGTTGGATGGGAAGTGGGAAATGGAGAAATTCCCGACAGGGGCATTTCGAGGGTTTTGTTTGACGGAAGCGAGGGGCCAGTTTGGGCAGTGACGCCGCGGTGACTGCAGTGCCGATTCAGGGATGCTTTGAGGATTTCGTGGCGCGTCTTGTGTCCCATGCTGAAAAGTGATAATATTTAGGGACCAAGCCAACGTTTGGGGGGGGGGTCCCAAAATATACTACGTCGACACCCATTAGGAAGGGATAAAACTCATTGGAATCTGAACTCTGAAATGAACGCAATGTCAAATACATATATGCATATGTATGTATTCAAGTTACTCATTCAGTGTTGTTTACTTGTTTTAGGTATGGGGCGCCGACCTTGGCACGACCCCACCACGGTGCGGTATTTCCGGCGGCAGCCGCACGTGGTGCGCGGCCGCTTTGCCATTCGGAGGCGCGTGACAAGTCTGCGCCGACCGAGCACCGCCGAAGACCAGAGTGGACCGGCGACAACTCAGACAGATCTGGACGACCGGCGCCCTCACTGCCAACGCCAGCCAAATTGGCAGCCGACACTCGGCCCGCCGCCGAAAATATCCCTCACGAAGGTTGGATAGCAGCGGCATATCGAGCAAGCGTGCAAATTGGTGGCGTCCCCCCTCCTAGTGATTACCAACCAGGTCGCCTCGTGTCGTTGCCTTGCGGCTGGTGCGAACGTCTATACCTTTTGCTGTTGTTATCACGGAAAGGTCACCACAGCTGCGACCTGTGGCCGTTTAGGTTGTGGGAAGAAGATAATTGTTTGCGTCGGGTTCTTTTAGTGGGTAATTGCAATGCCAAAGATCTGAAAATAGCCTGCCAAGTCGGCTAGATGTGGATGAAGACTAACATATATCCACTGACGGTTTTACAAATAACTTTCTCCACTCAAAACCTCCGTACCGAACACAGACTAATCAACGCAAAATGTCAGCACGTGGACGTGTTTGGACATGTGGCATGCAGCTGACTTCCATCATTGCAACACGCAACATAATTACGGGCCGACTTGTGACAAAGTTGAACCTCAAGTTTGGTCACAGCTGCTGGCGGGAGTGTCGCTATTCCGCCGACAGCTGGTTCGTCTTCACGACTGCGGGCGACGACTGCTCGCTGCCTCTTCAGCACTGTCGGGAACCGCTTCGTTACCGCCGATACCCTGTGGCATCTCTGTCCTCTGTCATCCAGTTTGATAGTGGAGATCGGAGTGGCTCTTTGGACATTGAGAGATGACGGCCACGCTGCCCAGAAAAGAGGGACCACAATGCACTACATTTGCAGCGTTGTCGGAAATTTTCTGTTCGTTCGCGGGAAACAATAGCGATTGCGAATTTCCGCGGGTGTTGTGCTGTCCAGATTAGTGCACGTGCTCCTCCCATTTCTCAACCATAATCCATAAACTATGAAGCGTTTTGCTTTATGCGCTATGGCGAACTGTGATATGTGATATGTGAACTGTGATATGAACGATAGCAAACTTTTGATAAAGGTCCGCAAAGTCCACTGGGATCCCTGGCATGCACTTCTCACCCGGATACCAAAAACATTTGATTCTTTTTCATGCCAGTTGTAGCCCCAACTACAAGGCGCAAGAACTACACCTAGATGATCGATCGCCACAATCAGGAGCATGACCAACGTTTAAAGAGGCAATATCCAAGAGAGTTTTTCTCACGTGGAATTACAAAATTATTCAAAATATACACAATTTTTTTAATCTCCAAGCAGTTTAAATTAGCGTGGGATTGCCTCTAACTGTATTAGTTTTTAACCTTAAGACGATAACATGATTACAATGCCCGAAGTTTCGGTATCACACTTTCTTCAAGGGCAACAAAAAGTGAACCTTTAAAGAGAAGTGCACTATTATGCCTTCCTGAATTCCGGGGTCTGGGCCCAGTTTCATGAAAATATAAGACATTTAAAAACTAAGAAATGTAAAACTAAGAATCTTTTAAAAGCGATCTCATGAAATTAATGATGTCTTAGTTTCAAAAGTCTTACTTTTTCGATTGTTCGTAGATTTTGTCTAGGTGTTTTCTTAATGTGTCGGTAACTGAAATGTTGCGAGCACGATAACTTCTTATTTCCGTTGCAAACAGATACCTACATCTAACTGCAATACATCATAAATGTTCAACATACAATGTGTACGACAAAATTAATCAAGTACCTATAAAACGACGGGCTGCGATCGCCGGTTTCTTTCTTCACTAGTTGTTTGTTTACATTATCAGCTGACTGGCCGACACCATTAGGGCATACCGATAATAGATGGCGATAGTAGTTACAATATACATTGTGATACGGAGCCGAGGTCGAAAAATAAGATATAAATTCTTACATTCATTGAGCATGGGTTCCAGAAGGCAGCAACGCCAGAAAAAAAACTGAAGTGTTCCGAGCGATATTAGAGAAGAAAGAGATGAGCATGAATCTGATGAATAGTTATGCGCTGAAATGATCTGAGAACGATACAATTAGTGGTGTAGGTAGTCAGGGGTCAGATGATCTGAAATCAGTGAAGCTCTGTATGCTTTTGGGAGGACCCTCGCAACCCCCCCTTCAATGTTGGCTTACCCCCAAATAATTCTAACTTTTAACGTTTTACCCTTGGTGCCATGTCTCCCTATTAATTTGGGCCCGCCCATTGCCTTCATGTACCCTTGTAAATTGCTGTTATTGTAAATTATTGCCCTTCCAATAATTTTCAGAAACCGACATCTATGCCTGAAATTTAGCGGGGATGCCCAAAGTACCCTTCAGGGCCTTGAATAAAACGGCACATCATCCTACTACTCAAATGGTTTGATCGGTGAAATTTCACCTCGGAACCCCCACTCAGTTATCAGTTGGCGGAACATCCAAATCTAAGGGGTGGGGGATAAACACCATTTTATGGGGCGAATTCTTTCCAGTGAGCGACATAAGGTCATTGTCAATTTCGGGATTGAAGGAGGATGTTGTGCCCAGCCCCCCCCCCCCCTCTGGTGGAGGCTCCGCATAATTATTATTCGATTTATTTCTTTATCTAAGAAGTAAATCATATTTATTGTTTCAAAGATACTTCAATCACACGGTAACCAATTCCATTCAATCACACGGTAACCCTCTCCCGGAAGATCCGTCTTGTCCGGCGATTGCGGTCCAATCTTGCCTCTTCCATAGTACACAAAGATAAACGCACAGTAAAATGTAAACTTCGCAACACTAATACAATAGCACACCGAACAGACTAACACGTTCAAGTAATTTGCGATGGAAGTAATAGTTCCGACCGAACAACACTCCACCACACTGCAGCACTACATCCAATCTACGCAAGAATTATGTGCTTGATTTCTTGCTCTGGAACTTAAGACATTTTCGTGAATTTGTCTTAAATTCCAGCTTTCATGAAGCTCAACCGTCCATGTTTTCTTGAATAAGAAGAAATTTGTCTTTAATTTTTTGTCTTTGTTTTACATTCTTGCTTCTTAAATAATACTTTTTCATGAAACTGGAAAAGTCTTATTCAAGACCAATTTGTCTTAAATAAGACAAATTGGTCTTCGTGAAACTGGCCCCTGGTGGTGGAACTTTCTCTACCAATGTTCTCGGCATGTACTAGAACGATCCGCACGATACTTGACAGGTGACCATTCTGGGCAATAAACTCAGGCATGTTGAAGCCGCGGTGACCTAGGTCAGATCAGTACTGGCCTAATGAGATCAATTCATACAATACCAAGATTGTAGAATTGATGGAATGGATTATGTCAGTGACCACTGCTTTAGGTGACAGATAGGGCAGGTTTTGAAGGGTTAGCAGCTTAATCACTTTTATTTATATACGATATTTATATATATATACGTATTTATATATAATTATATACGTGGAAGCAGTGGGATGTTCAACATGAACATATTTGCAGTGGAAATTATTTTTTGTAAATATCATAAATAGTTATAATACCTCGAACAAATTTTACCCTTTTTCAGTCCCATTACATTTTCCTACAAATGAATCGAAGCACAAGAAGTCTTTTTGCTTGTTTACCTCCGACTGTTAGTTGTTATTTTTTTCATAACTGCATTGTTAACACCCTAACGAATCCTCGCCGACTAGAAAACCATCTAGATTGCCAATATGTTTCCAGATTTAATGCATGTTACGTTACGGAGGTTACGTGTTTGAAATGCAATTTGTTGCATGCCAGAATGTCAAATGAATGAAATTAAAACGAAGATAAAAATATGTAAAGGCATCAATTTTTTTCCTAATTTTTTCCTATGGAAATATGTAATGAATGTATCATAAAGTCATAAAAAGTCATAAAGTATTAAGGCTTAATAAGAGCCACAGGGGCCCATCTGGGTTAGCCTATCTGAAAGGTACTGAATGTACATACTCCCCCAATCACCCTTATCCGTTCCTGGAAGCTTATTCCGCCCATCTAACACCCTCCTTGCTACCGCCTAACACCCTATAATACGCTCCTCCCCCCCCATCGTGCCCCTAGACAACCTCATGCATCACATCCCGAAGGGGTGCCGATCCACTGCTGGCACATCCACGAAATTCATAAAGCGTTCAGACTTAATAAGAGACTCACTTGCTATTGTAATACACTCAACAATTACAAACTCCCCCCCTCATACCTATTGTTCTACCATAAAAAATCTAGTATCCCCTAAAACATACATATTTATTGGTTTGCAAATATAGTTTTTTTTAAACCAGAATGTATTTTAATAAACAAACATAATACTGCTAGAAGCCAACTGAAACTTGCGTGATTTGGTCCAAAGCTAACCAAAATGTGTACCTGATTTAGTGTCCAGAGAAAACAACAAGAAAAACAAAACGTACAACTAACTGGGTGGACTGCGTGAGCAGAGCACACAGCCTCCGGCAGGTATAGAGACTTCCTTTGAGAACGATTGTGCGTTAGTTAGGTATTAGGGTTTTTGGGCGCATAAACTGCATTGGTACTCATAAACTGCAACTGCATAGCTGCGTAAACTGCAAGCGCCCATAACGATACGATTGTGTATGTGTGTACGTGGGAAGCGAGGATGTAGAGTTTCACTGAGTAAAACTGAGGCTGGTACAGATCAGGTTACTGGTGGTAGCTCTCGCTGCGTTGCCCGATGAAATATTTGTTCAGGTAGTGGGGAGGCCGGAAGGATGGGATGTGCTCTGAATACTTGAAATTGAACTCTCGGGTCATAACCCCACCATTCAGGCGAGTGGGAAAATATTGTGTATTCGTTGATGCAATTGCCAAGAAGTGTATTCTTTCTATGAAGGAAGTCTCCATTCGGGCTAAATATTAGGCAATTCAGGCATTCCGATGTCAGAAATGCTAACGGACTGCAGGCCAGCTGAGTGAAACTGGCACCAGCCGTGTGTATCGGAGCAAAGGGTGAAGGTGCCGATTCAGCTACGACACGGGTAATTTCTCGGGGGAGGGGAAGTTGATGGATATGCAATTAAGGACCAATTCATTTGTATTATCAGGGATGTGTCTCGACAGTCTGATGGAAGCGCCAATTGAAGGCAGTTTCAAGCATTTTGTGTCTGGAATGACACAAAATGGTACTGGTGAAGGTACTGACACGGCTGTATTTGTGTTTTGTCATCCGAGATGTGGAGACATTTTTTTAGGTGACCGATTATGGAGAGAATGTTATTTTTCTCCAATCATGCAGCATAAGAATCTCAGTTTCCACTTTCCAGTGAATCTTGAGCAATTTACCACAAGGCAGCACACATTGTCAGACAGCACAACTCAATATCCAATTGAGAAAAATGAGAGGACGATTTTCTGGAGAGGAAAATGTTCTGGATGCCGAAAATCCAGGAACTGCCTGTTTTTCCAACCGTGGGTATCGAATCCGACCGACTTAGACGGTGTCACCGGCCATTTGTCTCGAGATACTGTTGGAAGTGTCTATTAAGGGCAATTTCAAATATTTTCATGGTACGAAGGATGAGATGTCGGCTAACGGACTTTACCAGAGGTTCTCTGAAAGGAGTGATGGCGGTTCTTCCACACACTAAGTTAGATTAATGCGAGGTGTGAGATTGGATAGTCTACATAATCCAGTTTACTCCCAATAAACCATTGGTTGAGAGGAAGGCTTATTGGAGCCTATATATTATTCAAGCGGAACTACTCATTATATACTTTTACACAGCCGTTGCGGCTCCCAGTGACTGATATGAACGATCTTGTTCGTGGGTGAGGTCCAATACAGTGCACTTTCACACCTTGAAGTACAGGTGATGTGGATTGCATAACCCTAATCAAACTGGATCAACTTAAACCAAATGAATGTGAAAACGAACTACTTCATAGTTCTGGGGCACAGCAACTTTTAGAAGATAAACATGTCTTCACATTCCACGAGACCATAAGTATCTTGGGCTTGCCAAGCGAAGCCATCTGCTTGAAACTAGGCACCTTTTGTAGCGTCTTTACTCCAGACCTCGGTCACCAGTAGTTTGTATGGTATCTGATTCATTAGTCTGTATCAGGTTGTGATAGGTAAATGGTACGATCTATGTCGAAATGACAGCACCCACAAGTGCCACGGCCAGTAGAAGCCACGCCCGCCCTGCCGACACGTGGTTGGCCACGTGGTCGACCGTCCTTCATCACGGACGAGCCAGCGGCGCTACCAACCTCGCCAACTTCCAGAACCATATACGTGGGGGCAAAATGGCAGGAAGCTGTCAATCTCGAGATTCACAGAAGGTATGAACCGAGGGCGGAGCTCGGCGAGCAGCGCTCCACCAGATCCGCCACGACTGGGTTCCACTGTCAAGAGACAGGTCTGGGACAGCCGGGTCTGGGACCTGGTGGAGCAGACCCGGCTGACAGGTCTGGGACCCTTCATGGTCGAATTTCGCGATAAATTCGATGGCAGACTCCCAGTCGACGTCGCTGCCGAAAATGTGACGTACGGCGGAGGAAATCGCGTTGGAGAGACGGCTGGCGGTTCTGGCGGTGTCAGAAACAGGATAGGCAGAATACAAAATATTCAGAATGCCTCTGAATATTTCGGCGGCGGAATGAGCGGAAAGGAAATGGCCAGGGTTGAGTTGCATCGCCGGGCATTGGTGTGCTCGCTTGATAGGATGATGCAGTCTCGGGCTGTTGCTACAGTATGAATGGCCGGTGGCGTCACTGCCAGACGATTTGCAGAAAATGAAGAAGTGAAGAGGCAACCGGAACGTTATGGAGCTTAAAGATGTCGAGTAGAGTACATTAGCTTGCGCAATAGTTGTAACGGGTTGGGGCTATGGTCATGACAGCTTTTCTTATCATTTTAAAAACGAACAGCACAATGCATGGCCATTGGAAGCATGGTCATGTTATGTGCTGTTGGCAGCAAATTGCAGTTTGCTGAAAGGGACCAAACAAAAGAATTTCGTTCGAAAACAAAATTTTTAGTTTGGTCCATTTCTTATTATTTCTTTATATTTATTTCCTTCGACTTCTTTTCATGTCATCTCCTCTTTGTTTTGAGGGCTACGTATAGCTAGTTTTTCGTTTGTATTAGTATTTTCTCCATGTTCCAACTTCTCGTTTTAGTTTTGTCTTTCTTTTCCTTTGTCTCTAGAGCGATTTCTTTCCTTCTCCATATTTTCAAGTAGATGCCAGTCGAGAAAAATAAGTGGAAGTGTTATTCGTGTAGTGCTGCATGTTTATCGTGTTGTGACACTAGGTGTCTACTGTCTACTCCATCCTACTGCGGTAGGATCCAAGGTGGGAGGCGCCAAGATCATTCCTCTCCCGATGACCTGCGGCATGGAACCTAATGCTGCATTGTTAAAAAAAAGTCACGAAGGGGGAGAGTCAATTACGATATTCTTAGCCTTCTAGACTGTGCGGTTGAAAACTCCGCCACTTTGGCGGGGACGGGGTGGGAGAAATATCCTTTGGGTGGTCCAATATGAACATTTTGCGGCACCGATAGTTGAAGCATAGGAACGAGACCTCAGACATCAAGGACGAAAATTGATCGAGTCACTGAAAAATCTATAAATTGCCACAATCGAGACCCCAATCGAGATTAATGCCACAATTAATCGCCCTTATCTCGTTCCCGGTGACCCCTCGCGTCCGCATTTGCTTAGGAAGTTACGCACGAACACATGGTAGCTCGACAAGTTTTTTTTCAAGTCACTGACCGCGGGATTGTTTACGCCATTCCTACGGCGTCACTGTGTTGATCGGGACCGATCCCATTGTTCTCGTCAAGCCTGACTGGAGACCTCGGTGCCCAAGCCGCCAGTGGCGTAGCCAACTGAGCACCACAGGAGTCCATTGATCGGCAAACTGTTTTGATTTTCGAATGCTAAGTTTCTGGCTCCATACTGTAGCATTAAGAAACCATGGTGCAATGTGCATTTTTGACCCACCCCATACAAATACTCTGGTTACGCTATAGGCACGTATCCCACGAAGGAAGCAATCACTGCATCCGGTCCACGCCTCCCCATCTGAAATCGCCAATGCCTGGCTGCGATAACCACGACATGCGATTTACAATCACGAGTAAATGAGGTCAAAGACGCGAACGAAGACGGCGCAGCGCAGCCGGGCCGCGAGGGCCGCTCTCACCACGGAGGGACGAGGAAGGAGGAAGGCTGATAAGGAGACGGGGGATGCGAGCAGACGCGTCACAATAGATCAGCGATAAATTATTCGTGATATGGGGTGGAATATACCAACTTACTTAACACTGAATCGACATCCTTCTCAAAGAAGTATCGGCATCGTGCTTCTTGGTGCTTGCTTGTGAAGTCTTCATGCATCGTTTCTAACAGTAACCCGTTTATTAGTATCATGCTTATGCTCACCATAACGGATCCGGGATCGTAATAACGAACATCCTGTAGTGGAATTCCAGGTAAAGAGATTACCTATGATGTGCTATGTCACACAATCCCTGTTTTTGGCATAGGTTTTATATAGTTATCGTTGATATCGGCGTATCCCCAAATTAGGTACCTGTCAAAACACGCAAAACGGCGAAGTTATGTACGCAATTGTCTCAAAACTGGGCTTTAATGACCAAAGTGTTTTAACCAACATTATTTCCATGGCGATTTCGACATCCTGCTGTACTCGTTTCGACATCTCGCACCTAACGAGAAATCATTATTTTAATACTGCGACAGGTCGACAGCAGTAGTGCACCAACGAACACAGCAGAACGCACGCCCGAACAGAGCGACGTTACTACTCTTCCGCTCGTATTTTTGTTCTCTTGGCATAGCCCAAATTCTACTTATTTTTTCTTGTAATCCCAGTCGTGGTGGGAACAGCCGCTCGCTGCTCTGCTCTCGTCGAGTCCAGATGTGGTGCTCTGCGATGGGGGAAGGCTGGTGAGGAAAAACGTGGGACACAAGTGGTTAGTGCAATTGGGATACTTTTTTATATTGAACACTTAATCTAGTTACACTCGCACACAAAAGAAACAACAAACTATCCCTCTACTTACGAAAGCTAAACTAAGCGAAACTAAGCTTGGGGTTATCTTATTGGGCTAAGACCATAGCAGCTACGAAAAGAAACTAATCAATGACCAATATTCAACTCGTTAGTAAGTCCTAAGACAAAAGCACAGCATTAACTAGGATAAGAAAAGATTGATTTGCAGCAATTCCAACTCGCTGAATTAATTTATTGGACAGAGAACAAAAAACTAACAAAAGAAAACAACAAACTATTCCTATAACCATACCTCTAGCCTTTGTAAGCCACGTGGCCGCGCCACCCGTCACAATGCGCCCACGTGGCCGCGCCACCCGTCACAATGCGCCCACGTGGCCGCGCCACCCGTCACAATGCGCCCACGTGGCCGCGCCACCCGTCACAATGCGCCCACGTGGCCGCGCCACCGTACAATGCGCCACGTGGCCGCGCCACCCGTCACAATGCGCCCACGTGGCCGCGCCACCCGTCACAATGCGCCCACGTGGCCGCGCCACCCGTCACAATGCGCCCACGTGGCCGCGCCACCCGTCACAATGCGCCCACGTGGCCGCGCCACCCGTCACAATGCGCCCACGTGGCCGCGCCACCGTCTCTAGAAGCCCTGATTCACTCAGATAAGTCAGATATACCTAAATTAAACAAAATAGCCTTCCTAACTTAACCTAGCACCTACAATAGAACAAATTATATCTCCACTAACCACATCTGTCCAAACTTTTCCTCACCAGTCTTCCCTCGTCATGGAGCGGAGCAAACACGCGACGAGACGAAAGCAGAGCAGCGAGAGTTGGTTTCAAATGATATTCAAGCAGAAAAACAACGAGCCTCATCCAGTGGCGTACCTAGGATTTGCGCTATGGGGAGGCGGTAAACAGATTGAGGGGTCCATTTACCTCATTTTTAAAAAGTCCACGGATTTCAACCACCGGTTTCTGCTATGCCTCCTACGTTTTGCTAATTGCTGTCACATGATAGTCTTATGCCATATTTGACTTGTGGAATGCTTCGTATAGAGATTCGCTGGGGAAATTCGATTAATCCAATTCGATTATTAGTTCTCTTCCCACATTTTCTGGTCGTTAAGAAATCCGGATACCCGCTGAGCATTGATGCACATCATCTCTTTGATTAAATACGCTCCAAGATTGGCTACCGAACCGAGGCCCAAGCTAGG
This sequence comes from Ashinkailepas kermadecensis, assembly GCA_034440615.1. Classification (NCBI taxonomy): domain Eukaryota; kingdom Metazoa; phylum Arthropoda; class Thecostraca; family Neolepadidae; genus Ashinkailepas; species Ashinkailepas kermadecensis. The sequence goes on from JAOTOM010004827.1 coordinate 464,008, forward strand.
TGTTCTGTTCTTTGAACCCGTTGCGTTTTTCTTCGTCTACGGATGTGTTTTAGGGCTCCGGCCAATTTTTGTTATGGGCCCGGTACATTTGAGACCCCGACTCTTAGAGTTTTGCTGATTTTTTTTTGTGCACCGAAGATATTTTTTGAGGTGTCTGCGTGTTTTCGAAGAACCCATGTGTTCATTTAGTACCTGGTTTGTGTTCCTTTCTCTGGACCATGGCACCTTTTGAGGACCCATCCTGTTTTTCAAGCCCCCATACGGTCTCATGGCACCGCGGCGCCATGCGACCGGTGTGTCACCAGTGCACCGGTGTGTGCTCACCAGTGCACCGGTGTGCTTCGAAGGACTCCGTTGTGTTTTTAGGGAGCTTCCAGTGTGTTTATTTAGAACTACAACACATGCTTTGAGCCATATCGTTTTTTTGCGAGATTTCGTACGCTTTGGAGGGCCCAGTGCATTCTCGGTCTCACGTTGTACTCTTATATTTTTGCTGTGTTTATTTGGAGCTCCTGATGCACATCTGTGGGACCCATCACGATTTTGGGGGCTCCGGTATGATTTTTTATCTGGGTGCTTTTCGGGCGATTTTTTATCTGGTTGCGACTTTTCGGGCTCAGGCGCGTGGTTCTGGAGGACCCGACGCCAGTTTTCTGGGCTCGACACAATTTTTGGTGACCTTTAATTTTCGAAAGTCTGAGTACCGACCTGATTTTCTGGCCCCCGGCGCCATCTTCGTGTGTGCCGCCGGGATCTTTCGAGCTCTGGTACTTTTTTTTTTGGAGCGTACGCGATTTCTGAAACCATCTGGTGTCATGTTTTGGACTCCGAAGCGATTTCCCTGGCTCGGACATTTAATGTTTCAGAATCTCTCTTTATCTTTGAGGGCTCCGGCTTTATTTTTTGTCGGGTACCGATGCAATTCTTTTTTGGGCCACGCTGTGCATATTTAAGGCCATCTACGCCAATTTGTCGAAGCTCCGAGGGCAATATTTGATGTCCCGACCATAATGTTTTGGACTACCGACGGGAATTTTTGGTCCCGAGCGATATTTTTTTTTGTGTCGGGGGCTCGGCGCGAGTTTGCGGGGCGCGTTGCACGTAACTGGGCTCAGCGCAATTTTTGGTTGGCTCCGGCGCAAATGTTTGGGGCCGGGGTGAGTTTTTTGGTGCCCGCTGTAGTTATTTAGAACCCAATGGTGGTGGTTATTGGTTTTATGACACGTCGACCGTTGAGTCATGTAGCGTCGCCAATCTCTCACGCCGATTGGTCGTTGGCGAAGGGTAGCGACAGGTGAGACTCGAACCCACAATCTTTCGATTGTGAGACGGGCAACCTACCCCTAGACTACTCGTCCACATATAAGGAGGGGGAGGATATAATAAGGATAAGGAGACGGATAAGGAGAGGGAGGGGATAAGGAGGTAAGAAGATCGTTAGAGAAGAAAAGAGAGGAAGAGATCGCGTCCTCAATAAGGAGACGGAGGGGACACGAGGAGACGTGTCACAACAGGTCGCCGGTAGTGGTGCACCAATGAGCAGAGGAGACGCACACCCGAACAGAGCGACGTTACTACTCCGCCCGTTCGTACCGTTGTTCTCCCCATTCCCATAGCCCAATTTCACTTCTTTTTCCTGTCGCAGTCTTGTCATGGTGGAAATCAACTCAACATGCCGCCGCGGCTGGGGGACCGGCCGACACCAGCCAAGACAAGTCACAGGATTAAGAGGCATACCGAATCACCCGACCGGCGGAGAGTTGGCTTTAAGCTGGTTTTTTAAGTGAGGGGATGTCAGACCTCTTCCAGCTAATAAGTAGGTCCGATGTGACGCATGACGACACAAATGGGACGATTAACTCACATTCACACACATTAACTCGCATTAGGGCACAATAACTCGCATCTAGGCACTGTTGAAATGTTTGCACATGATGAATTGCACACGATGAAATGTTTGCACAGCTTTTCGAGCAGGAAATGTCCACGACGATTTAGACCGGTGGGTAGTGTTGTCGCTGAATGTGAGGTGATGTCCTGTGCTCGTTCATATGCTCGCTCCTAGTAGCCACCGGCAGCTGCTCGACTCGACTGTCTTGTGTGTGTCGTGCATGGACGGCGTGCTGCCCGACGGACAAGTGAGGTGGTGTTTGGTGTCACATGACGTCCAGACAAGCCATTATCACAGTCACATCGAAGGCGTGCTGCCCGACAGACAAGTGATGTGGTGTCACGTGGCGTCCAGACAAGCCATTATCACAGTCACATCGACGGCGTACTGTCCGACAGACAGGTGAGGTGGTGTTTGGTGTCACGTGGTTTCCAGACAAGCCATTATCACCGTCACATGGACGGCGTGCTGTCCGACGGACAAGTGAGGTGGTGGCTGGTGTCACGTGGCGTCCAGACAAGCCATCATCACCGTCACATCGACGGCGTGCTGCCCGACAGACAGGTGAGGTGGTGTTTGGTATCACATGACGTCCAGACAAGCCATTATCACCATCACAACGACGCGCGGCACGCGACCATACGCCTGAACGACTCTGAATCCCAGCGGAGTGCGTGCGTCGTAAGCGAGCAAACGGCTGCGGTAACATGTCGCTTTGTCTGCCGCTCCAGCCAACTTCATACTTCAGCGTTGCCTCTTCTGGCTGGTCGAGTGCGGCACACATCTGATCGATAGACGGGCAACGCTCTTGGCTATGCTCGCAGTAAGCGGCCCTTTACGAAGCGCCGTAGGCTATCCTTGGTCTCTTGCAAACTCGCTTTGCTTTAGGTGAGCGCTGTCGCCTTCTCGTCGAACGCCACGTTTGTTTTCTCAGCTCGCTCTCGCGTGCAAATTGGCTGCTGCCCCTGCAGATTTGGATCGTGCATGGTCAGCATGACGGCGGCGGATTTCTGTAAGTAAAGGCGGTATGTAGCATTCGGCACTCCTCGGCCAGTATCCTGACTAGGAATGTTTCAACATGGGTGCACACTAGATGTCTTGGCGGGTAAGATTTGGCAGCCCATACCCACGCGCACCCGAAGGATTGTATCCATCCGCTACCCAAGAATTTCCCCAAGGTTGGTCCTATGCCTATTCGTGTACCCGCAGAGTTGTCACCAAATGAATTGTACCCAGGGGCGCAGCCAGGATTTGCTTAAGGGCAAGTCCCGACGAAAAAAAGTAATGTTATGGAGACGGACGGCTTCCGGTGTGCGAAGCCGTTCGAACATCCCTGGTTTTGCGTGTTGCAAACCTCCAAATTTCGTATTTATGTATTGTATATTTGTTCTTAAACGTCAGAGAGCAGGCCCCCAGGCGCCACCCTTAGTTGTGCTTCCGAATGTACCCATAGTTTACATGTGATGCCTACATAGATTGCATTCATGAGCAAATGTGATTTGTTATGTAACCCGCCACTATGTACATAATGCAGAGTAAGCATACATACAGGACAAAAGGTGAAGGTGGCTGCAGGTGGTCATGTGTGATAGACACTTGAACACTCCCTGTGGACGGCTAGAATCTGGATGGGACGGATACTATCCACCTCAACCACGCCCACGTCGGCTTTTCTGGCATGCCAAATCCATGCTACCAAAAGTGTTCTGTAGGCGGTGTAGTATGCTATACTCGTCCAGCATACCTTTGCAAGGAAATGGGTTAGAGAATTCTACTATGTATAAGGCATCACTTGCGGTGCACATTCTTCCCATGACTTGCATTCTTCACTAAATATTCATTTTGCTGAGTGATCATAATACAGCAGCATACTATATTACATTTGCGTTTAATTTGTGTAACATTGTTGAAAGGTGCATGTCTCAATTTAAAAGTTGCAGAATGGCTAATATTGCTGACGGCTGACACACTCACAAACACGTTGTGTATATATATATATATATATATATATATATATATATATATATATATATATATATATATATATCCCAGTGTGGTCCATTGACTGCACAATCCAGTGGATAGACGTGGGGGACGCGTCTAGGTAAATAATATACGTTTCTGGAAATGCTTCATGAGTGTCAGCCACAAAATGACCACACATTCGGCGCAATCATAAACACAACCACACCGAATATTCAGGCATGAATTGACACTGAATCCTCATTTTCCTATAGTTATTCATTGGAACCCGGCTCCTAGCTAAGTAATTGGTATACTGCTGGAAATCTTTCAGCGAATGTAGCAGTAACCACTGCCGCGTTCACCTCTCTTTAAGGATGCCATAACCGTCAAACCTGGAATTGGATTGGCAAACAAAACTCAGCCGAGCTTCAACCTAAGCCTACCCGTTGGTGACGGCACCAGGTATGATATGGCGCATGAATGTAGCTTCAATGTGGCGTATCTTTCATCGCCCTCGTCAGCGACTACCCTCAGTGCTTCCAAATTATGGAATTTAAGCACACAACGACACTAAACCGTGAGCATGTCCGCATCCTCAGTACAAAATATTGTTGCTCATTCAACTCCTGACTGGCCTCTGCCATTTCAGCATAATAAGTAATCAGATAAAAACGCAACCAAAGCTAATTGTCCTCAGTTTCAGGTCTGTGCTGTTCCGGCACAATGCAAGTCTGAATCTACTAAACCATTTTGTACAAGTCGTATGCGTAGCGTTCCACCTTTCATTTGCATGCTTGATGACAAAAATCGAAGAATTTCCATTTACATCCGACGCTCAAATTGAAATAAATGTGGATACATTGATGGCCATGTTAGCACGATCACTGTGCCAGATTAACTATCGTGTCCCATCTCATTGTGTCCCATTGGCTGTCGGTACGCTGTCAGCTACTGCAGTCAGTCTGATTACATCGCGTGAGATGTGGCATCGTATCGATATTCGCATCGCTTGAAAGACCGCATTCCATCGATATCGTATGAGGTTTGCGAAGTCTCGAATCCCTTCCAGTCTCGAATCGTTCAAATGCTGAATTGGAAAGACGAGGAGGTTATCGAGTGAAACACACATGCGAACTTAAAACTTCCGATACACATGTGCATTTTCAGAGACGAAGATGCTCATTGCTTTCAAAAATAGTTTGATGGTTTCTGTACTCTTAGTCTTCCCATCATAACATTAGTACGGTACGGTAGCAATATCTGGAACTGAACCGGATGAGCTACTTCACAACTAGCTTTCAACTGTCTTTGGTCCCCATACTAATTCGATATGTTTCCTGCTATCGGATGACAAATTGGTGATAATAAACTAAGAACGTCCATGTTTTTACTTCCTGAACCAAGATGGCCAATTCATCAGCACTTCGAACTACCGGATGGCTGCTACCCGGAGATCGAATCAGTTTCAGAATGCGTACAGCGACCCACCATGCCTACGAGCCAGCGTTCACTGAACAGTCGGTCTCCATACATTGTTGCTGTTTGTGTAGCTGTACGACGCACCAGCCGAGACAATATGGCGTCGCCTGCCTGCCACCCTGGCAGGAAGGGCGGACATCGCGGGGCATCGAACCTTGCACATCTGGCTTCCCAGACGTTCAGCTTAACAACTCAGCTACCGACGTCTCTCGCAGTATCCATCTTCATAGAGCTTTTGCACTAATACCATAAATATGCATTCCAATCGTGGTGTGTGTTTCTACCCCATGTTCAATTGCGCAGAACAGCGCAATGACTGCGATGATACTGTGGCTGAGGTTGACATCAAGGTCAAACGAAATCTGACTATGCTGTCAATTATAAGGAATACTTTCGGGTTATCATAGTTCCGAAGCTGGTGATCCAGAGAAAATAAATTAATCGGCAGTGTCGGTAACAAAAGCATTGTACACATTAGGCACATGTTCTACGCTGTGACCTTTGTTCGGCCCTGTCATGCTATGTCATTCAATTTGAAGATTAAAACGTTTCTGGTATGTTCTGATTAAGGTCGAATTCCGCAGCGTCTTCAAGAGGGACGTCGCGTGTAGCTGCCTGTTATCAAAACATCGAAGCACGCGCCGAAGTGTGGATCTTTGCCAACCAAAGCCACTCAGGCATGCTGGACATAGCCTCGTCACGGTTTAGACGGCGACTTGTTTTGTGATCGCCCACTCACTATGACCGACTAGGCGCTGTGGTCGGGTATTTGTTGTCTCTATGATGTCTGGGTTTATTTAGTGGGCGGGAACGTCACTTGAGTGCCATTTCGGTTATTGCTAGTTGAAGCAGATTGTTCTGTGTTCCTGAACTGGATTCAAAAGCTGTTTTGGCAAAGCATGACATCTGGAACATTATCCTGACCCCAATCAAAAGACTCAGGCACATACGATCGACAAATAAAAGCGGTTGAAAACCGGCCTCCCCACTCCTCTCAACGCATAATGGGCTTTAGGAGTACCCCTGGACGGAATTTACATCAGCTAACTGGAATGAATGTTTTCTTGTTGAAAAAAAACTTCCGTATGATAATCAAACGTGTTCCACAAACCAACTGCAATCCCACTAAGAAATTAACACGGCTCAAAAACAATCCTAGGAGGCTAAACTTAGGCCCTGATTTATCATCTATATTTGTCTACCAGACAGCGTTAGTGATAGCAGGGTAAGCATGTGAGCCGTGCCAATCATTATTCAAAGTCAAACAAAAATAATTAACCTATCTCTGTAATAGCAATGTATACGATTGCGGTTGCCTGGGTACCATGGCCAACTTTGCAAGTCCTTTATATGGAGCAACGTAAAAACTGCCAAGCCACCTAGCCTTGGTTCTTTTTAATGTCTACAGGTTTAATTGCAAGATAACATACACATGGTCGCAATGGGCCTAATCACATAAGACCACCGATCCAGCACCACACAGCGCACATGCTTTTGCAACCTATGCGTGACGAACTCTCTCCGACAGTAGCTCCCATCCTAACGAAAATTGTGTCCTTTGCCTTTGATCCGGAACGAATATTGCTCCACTTCCAGATATTCCCATACCAGTTTTAATATTGTGTTTCGTTATGCATGCGTGAGAGTATTTGCTTTGTCAGATGAATTGCTTGGGAGTGATACTTATGTTTATCCTTGTCGGTACAGCTGTCCGGCGGATTTTTTGCCGAAAACATCTCTAATGCAATTTTTTGTTGTAATTGCAAAAGGCAATTTATCAAGGCAATCAACCTTTTAGGTTCACGCTATAATGCGTTTGAAGTTGAACACTGCCAGAATTGGTGTTCAAGTGTTCACAACACAGAGCATTTAATACGTTTGTCCGACCCCAGTATTCCATATATCATAAAGCAGAGGAGACCGGGTCTAGTTCATACAATTTTGGCGAAACTCAAAATAACTCACTTTGGGCGGGTAGCGAAGAGATAGCTGCGGCTACACCAATCATAAACCTTCCAGTATCATACCCGATAATTTTCGTCGTATCCTCTGGGTTATCCATCAGAGCAAAACATCGCGCAACTACCGGTTCATCAACTTATCCCGCTATATGGGTAAGTTGCTGCTGACGACGGGGTAAGTTGATAAAATGCAAGCTAAATAAAATAGACTATATATAGGTGGCATTAGTGTACGTCATCTGAAATGTCCATATTTCACGCTTACAGTAGTCACTGGCTTGAGTCCGAGCTGACCATATATTTGTAATTTATGGAAGGCGCAGACGGTCATTCCGTATTTGCACCTTTTCCTTCGTTCCGTGATTTCCATCTGGTGAAAAATGCCCGTAGAAATATTGAATATGGTAATCTTGAAACAGCCTTGACAAACACATTTATACGATAGGCCATTATGTGGTTATTTTATTTCATTACCAACCCCAAAAACGTGGATACAGTCTGATTAAGTTGATGCCGGCTGCACCAATTTATCCCGCAGGTTTTCTGGTGCAGGCCGCAACACGTTATGCAGCATTGCAAACACGGCGTAGCGGCAAACGATTAAAGCATTTCACCACTGCAAAGCTCAGAGAACATGACAATGATAACGTACACCTAATCCATTAGGAAGTAAAAAAGCGAAAAAAATATAAATTATGGGCGAAGCACAGACATTTAAATTTTACATTCGCTCCACAAATATGCCACATCGTCACGATTCCACAGCCGCGCGTCGGAAGGACTTGCGCTTGTTTTTGCCGCGAGAAGACAGTGCCAGTAGCAACACGTTGGTTGGTTATTGGTTTTTACGACACATCGACCGTTGAGTCATATAGCGTCGCCAATCTCACGCCGATTGGCCGCGGGCGAAGAGTAGCGACAGGTGAGACTCGAACCCACAATAGTTCGATTGTGAGACGAGCAACTTACCCCTAGACTACTCGTCCCCCAGTAGCAATACGTATGGAAGCCATGGAAACGAGCTTCATCCTTTGGGAGTAAACGCTGTTGTATCAACCATCTCGTGTATCAACTAGACCGGTCTGCCCTACTCTTTGTTAACAATATTATTTTTATGGGAGTATGCATTGCGTCCGTTTTAAGTTAACCCGCGCGCCACTGGGGTCTGCAGCCGAATGTGTCCCACTGTGATGGAAGGGGGTAGATTCCGCTCCTGCTTAACTTTAAAGTTACGGACTGAATTCGTTGCTTTTGGCGGCGAGCAACAGAGCTTAACAAGATGGGCTCATATAAGCCGATTATATTGACCTGTAAGCGTTCCAGGTGACGTCACATGCCATTTCAATGATAAAAAGCTGATGTATTTAGTGAAGTTAAGATTTTAGTCCAACATCATGAACTGAAAGCAGCCCATGGCCGAAATTGGGTAGCCGTCATACGTCTTAGATATTACGATAGCCAAGAAAAGCGTGCATGCCTAAATAGGAGTCCAAATCATGGAGGGTCACGTGGTATTCGGAGGTTAAATATGCCTATGTAGTGCACGTTTCTACACCAAGATTTTGCCAGAAATCCGAAAGACTCAGTAATAAACTTATTCCAGCACAAGAGGCGGGGGGGGGGGGGAGGGGAGGCACATTTCCCGCGTTATAAAAGCAAGTGTGTTGTCGAGTGTGACTATGACCGCTCCCAGAGCATCTTATGGCGTTTTCATGCCAACATGGTTCACGGTATTTTCAAAGGTTATCTTGTCATCGTTATTTTAAAAGTTGCCATTCGTCCTGGAGGTGTCTAGTTGCTCTGCTATCTCCCGCGCCGTTCTGGTCCGAGCGCCGCGAGAGACTGGGCGAAAGTAGAGGGAAGGGGAGGTGGTACTGCTGGGCTCCATACCACAACCACTCCATGACCACAACCGATGTAGCAACAACGTGCGACGCTCAATTTCGTACCATACCGAGACAATCGCTGCACATTTGACACGCCGCATATCAGTAGTTTTGAAAGATATTGACTTGAAATTGGCTATGAATATTCACAATCACATACATTCCGGCTTTTGGACGGTGAACATTTCGAATCAATTCTTTTTTAGATTCACGAATCTTGACAGCCACGTTGCACCAAACAAACTTCTGAGATAGCAGCATTATTGTGGATTAATTCCGCTGTAACTTGGAGCAAACCAAGTGTTAATATTTTAGTTAATCGATTAATTGCGTTCTTTTCTGTACACTCCATTTCGTTCCAAAGTCGCTGGAGGTGTCACTATGACGTCACTCGCGCCCGATCCATAGTGAGCTAGAATGTCGTGTTTGACCACAAGCTATGAAAGTTATGTGCGAGCAGGTACTGAAAGTCTTAAACTGACATGCTGCACGCGTTCGAGTTCAACGAATTCTTTGACATGGGTGGGAAGATTCTGCTCTACCCCAGCGGGGCGAGCGTCAACATCAGTGGTGGTCAAATGGAGTTGATATGTCAACTCAATTTGGCAGTGGTCAGACATGTATGTATAAATGCCTGACTACTGCAGGGATGTGGATACGTTCAGCTCTGTTTGACACTTCTCGTGACATTCTTTTTCGTCAATTGGTTTCGGACGACTTTCTAGCAGTTTAAAATATCATCACCTCCCAGCCTTGTGATGCGCGATTAGCTTTTCAAAACATTCAGGCTCCTTTACTACCCTAGGCCCCCCTGTCTCAATTTCAACGTCCAAGAGATTGGGATTGATCGTAAGATCGAGCATGCAGTCACCAGGTGAATGTCGGATGTAAGTGCCACGTCTCCAGCTAAAAGCAATCTTCGGTCACGGACGCTGTGAATATGTTGAATTCACAAACTCCACATTGGAATCAAACAGACTGTGAACGGACCTGTTTATCTCCAGACTTCTTCTTTGGCTCCCCCATAAAACTTCGTAATTGCTCAGCACTCTCGCCTTCGGTTTGGTTCAATAGAGACGAGATTAAGCAAGTCTCGACCCAAAATGTGTCATTGATCAGCTTGTCCAAGGTACCTTCATTGTTGTCACAATTGAACATGGTCGTTTCATTGTTGATGCAGTGTTGATTGAGCCTGATCACGTGTTTCCGTTTCGCTAGGTCCTCAATATCGATTTTTTTTCTCTCACCCAGATAATTTTATAATGTTAAAATTATCTGATTGTGCTATGTCATTTGAAACCAACAGACTGATATCCTTGTATTTAGTTTATTATGTAGCCCGTTTAAGTAAATCCCTTTTTCCAGCCAATGCGGAACTTAACATATTCTTCTCCACCCTCTTCGCAGTCGAGACTAGTGTGGGAAGAACTCATGAAATATATAAGTTGAGACATCATCATCATCTCAAATTTTATTAAGTATATGCGCCCAAAAGCAATCAGATCTCTTCAGTAAATGGGCACAGACGTTTCTTCCCGATGCTGTATTTGTCTTGCAATTAATTTGCTCAGCGTTCTCCCGGGGATCATTCGCGAGGTTTATACAAAGTATATTAATCGATTGACTGGGACACTATATATGGTAAGTAGGACAAACAGGCTACACATTCACTGCTCTTGCAATCCATATAGCCTGTGATTTCTGTTCCTTAAATTATAGATATAATACCAATTTAAAGTCCGCAAATACTTTAGACAGAGTTCATGTATCTGAGAGTTCCGTCTATTATGACTGCCACATCGTATAGGTAGGCAACTTGATACCTTTAGTTCCATGCCATTGATCACTAAATATTGTATCGCGCCATGTGCTTAGTTTTTCTTTCATAAGTGGTCATTATTACAATTAATATTCACGCAAATACACATTTTTCCTTGCCCATGTGGGCCACAGCGTTTTGTCTTATTTTACTTACAAGTATGCTACACAAGGAAACAGTTCATTTCTGGTTACTACAGTTTGTCAACATAGCCTGTGTACTACGAAGAGCTTGGTCATGTGCTTAAATCAAGTTGAGAACACAGCCCTTGTGAATTCTTCCATTTTTAACACTGCTGTGCAGTGTGCATCTATCCCTATCCCGGTAGCTTCACCAAATCCTCCATGAATAACTCTGCTCTGTCTAAAACCGGTAGTCTTCATATTGGTTTTCGAAGTAATGCATGCCTTCATCAAACATTGCCTGACTAGGGGTAAGTTGCCCGTCTCACAATCGAAAGATTGTAGGTTCGAGTCTCACCTGTCGCTACTCTTCGCCCGCGACCAATCGGCGTGAGAGATTGGCGACGCTACATGACTCAACGGTCGACGTGTCGTAAAACCAATAATCACCATCACCATCACCTGAATAATACTAGTTATCTCTCATTGACCATCACTATTTCCGCCGCTCGCATCGTGTGCTCAGTACGTTTTTTGGTCTGTTCACTTTGCATAAGTCGTGGAAGCATTTTTTTTGCCAGATAAAGTTAACGGGCTTTTGCTTCGAGCATTCCCTCTTTAATGACACTTGTGATTAGGCTATCTCTACTCTGACGAAAAATGTCAATGTCACATGGATTTACATTACATTATCATGTAGCCATGCTTTTATATTATTTCTTATTATTATTCTCGCACATTTCTTGCGTAAGGGAAATTCGATTACCTCCCACTTACAGCGCATAGTAAAGTCTCTAATAATATCACACACGGCCCTGTGCTCTTTTCATTCAGAAATAAGATCTCGGGATTTTTGACACGTACCATGGCTATTAGATTATCGTCTTTCAGAAGCCTGTTATTACATTTTTAGCATGGTTTGTACAATTCAAGTGTTGCTATGCTGATATAGGAATCAGTTGATGGTCAGCTAAATACCAGTCTCAACGTCAGTTGTTGGATTTCTTTTGGTATAAAGTAAGCTGCTACTTGCAGAAAAGTAATAATAATTGGACATTATCAAGAAAGAATGATAATAGCTATACAATAGTCATACAAATAATAAAACGAAATACAAATATTCAGGACTTACTTGGTGGGCTCATACGCAAGCTTAGGTATGGCCTTTCTGCAGAGTTTATCTCATGCTGAACGTCAAGGTGTTTGTTAAACATGAACCGTTCCAATATCTGCTTATATTTGCCATTATTTATTGCTCTCCTTGCATTAGTTTCTCTATTCTCAGATGCATTCAGACAACTTAAAACATTCACCCTACAACCATCATCGTACTTCGTCTTCGTCTAGTTTGGAGCAGAAGTCTTCAAAGACAAGTGGATTGCCATTCTCAGTTTGTAAGAGCGCTGGTTTGCGTTGGTTTCCCAGTCCTTGCAAGACAGGGTTCGAGTCGCTTCACGAGCTCGCACTTCGTCCCTGACTCAGAGGGTCAGTTGGCAACTGGTCCGATGAAGCCGGTGGCGATCTGCCGGGGCGGTAGTGTCGGTGCATTGACGGCACGCTAAACTCTCGGTTAAAATTCTGGCGCTGAACTGGATTGAACTGGTTGAATTCACGGATCGGGTGTTGGGGCCAGGGCTCACGCAACAGGCTCTGGGTAGCATGGGCCCCTGGTTTATAAAGCCACTCCAGCGAAAATCTGACTAACTTTTATCAAAGTCATAGATGGCCCGACGAGCCCACCCACTCCTGTGCTATCATATTCCCAATGTGCAAAAGACCCTAGATCGCTACACTCATTCAGCTATCTCTTTTCGTCCCACTTGACTGAATGTGTTTCGTGAAAAGTAACTAAATCATGCTGCCGTTGCTTCAACCACCAACATTTTCAGCCTTTGTCGTTTACCATCCCTAGACTGAGCGCGAACACCATTTACGTTCATTAACCATCTTAAATGTCGTACGTCCGTGAACTAAAGCGTCCATGCTATAGTGTTTATTCAAACGGTCGACGCTTTAGATTGGGTGTCTGGACAGCTGGCCGCCTGAGGCGACATCTGACGGGCCCGGGAGCAGACACGGCCGGGCTGGCCCGCTCCCGGCCGGCCCGCGGCCGCCAGGTGGCGACCTATTGTACCCGCCCCCGGGCGGCCCCGCTAGCCAGCAACCTACTGCGCGTCACATGTCCATGCATCGCACCCTTTACAGTATTAATCACCGTCATGCGTGCTACATCCAGGATAGCCGAGGGGAGAAGTAACCAACACCGATAAAAACACCAAAAGCAAACGCCACGACATAACCACAGAATTGGTTATAATTGGTTAGTTTTTGGTCCTAGGGGCTCATCGACTGCGTCGGCCATACAGCGCCCATACAGAGCTGGTTGTAGATTAACGTCAAGGTGCTGTTGTGGGATCCGACGAGCATGATTCTCTCATAATTGGACGACTGCTTCGAATAATGACAACTCCTTCCACCCCCATTCCGCAGAATAAATAGCACGATACCACGGCCAAAACCGGGAGCGGGAACGCCCACGCCAAGGGCTGCCGGTTTTCAGAAGGTTCAACAGCGGTTCATCGCATAACAATCAATAAACACCGTAGCCATAGCACTGGATAGGATTTAAAAACAGCGAATAACTCTCTGAAACTGTGACACCACAAGTCATTGCTACTGCGAGTTAACGTCAAAGTTGATCAAAGGACGCAGACGTTTTATTCACTGCGCTTACCGGCTTATCGGGGACGCTGCCGAACACCAGTCGTCGACGGAGACGCCGGCTCAACGGTACCTCACCGCTCCGGCGGCCAGAGCCCTGCTCGCATCCGCGTCCCTCACCGTCGCTGCGTCCCTCGCCGCCGCTGCGTCCCTCGCCGCCGCTGCGTCCCTCACCACCGCTGCGTCCCTCACCGCCGCTGTGTCCCTCGCCGCCGCTGCGTCCCTCACCGCCGCTGCGTCCCTCGCCGCCGCTGCGTCCCTCGCCGCCGCTGCGTCCCTCGCCGCCGCTGCGTCCCTCGCCGCCGCTGCGTCCCTCGCCGCCGCTGCGTCCCTCGCCGCCGCTGTGTCCCTCGCCGCCGCTGTGTCCCTCGCTGCGTCCCTCGCCGCCGCTGCGTCCCTCACCACCGCTGCGTCCCTCACCGCCGCTGTGTCCCTCACCGCCGCTGTGTCCCTCGCCGCCGCTGTGTCCCTCGCCGCCGCTGCGTCCCTCACCACCGCTGCGTCCCTCACCGCCGCTGTGTACCTCGCCGCCGCTGTGTCCCTCGCTGCGTCCCTCGCCGCCGCTGCGTCCCTCACCGCCGCTGCGTCCCTCACCGCCGCTGTGTCCCTCGCCGCCGCTGCGTCCCTCGCCGTCACCGCACCCCGACACGGCTCGTGCCGTCCGCCCCGCTGCTCCCGACCCCGGCCGGCGACGGACAGGCGGTCGGGACGTGACCGCCCACTGACCCGGGGCGACCCGACCTCGCACGGGCGGCGCCAGGTCCGAGGCGCAGGCGGACGGAGGCCGATCTTGCGTCGCCAGTGACATTCTTCGCTTGGTTCAGACTGTCCACTCGCTGACCACGGGACTCAAAGTCTGTCCTGAAGTTGATCAGTCCTCTCCTTGTGCACACCGTGTATAATTTACTGGCCAGCTTTGAGTCTAAAAGACAGTTGAACAAAGACTGTTTGGCCGGCGTCAACGATTCAATGTAAATGTGCGTCAAACGAGGTCGCAAGGTATATCTGGAACTATGTGCCAGACTCGGCCTCTTCTTGTGCTCCTCATCTTTGATGCTGGTCTTGAAAACCCTGCAAATTTCGGCGTGTGTACCTTGCAGTCTATGTGCGGTTTAAAAGTCTTTATTGGTGATTTGTACACCCGGGAACCCATTTCATCAATATTTGCACTTTTTGTTGGATGCGGTCATTGTTTTTTTCCTTTCTCGCCTATCGAAGTCCACACACTTTAATATTACGGTGCTCGTCCTGCTGTTTAGAGCACAACACGGATTAGATATTCGTACCGGATATGCATTTGGTTTGGACAATGGAGCGGATTGGATAGAGTTTGGCAAATGTAAACGGATATGGGCTTAATAATGGATCGGCTTCCAATTTTTCCCCGTGGAAATAAATATTAGGCAAAATAATCATATTTCCTTCTGTTTTTCAACCACAGCCTTACATAACACAATGTAGGGAATCGCTGACGCAGTTTTTATTGTGGGAAATATATGATGCCACTAATCAGCAATTATATTGTCATACTTATTTATATACGTACCCTTTATGTCACGAAGTACAAAAGTAGCCTAAACTGGATTCATTCCATTGCTATAGCAACTTCCAGTCACCATCAAACTTCCATGTAATCCAGATTAATTCAATCACACTGTTAGGAATGACCACGCGAACATACTATCTAAGATCATATTCAGCAGCCCATCCATCCACCTGTGGCTTCATTTTTACCAAAATACCTAAGTAGATATCTACAGATCCATCATGTAGGTATATTCGATGCACAATAGTCCCACATATAAAATGAGCCAAATGGAACTGCTAATTCACGATCCGATGAAATAATGCAGTCAGCAATACAAGGTATGTGTAATAATTGCTGTTGTTCAGGAAAACAATACCATTGCCTTCCCTAGCCGGTTAATATGAGCTTGTCAAATACTAGAGCTGGTAAGTAAGCAATCACAGAAAGTGGCACACGTGTTGCTTGCAAACGAAACAGGTCGTGGAGCAAAACTGTCTCTGATGTTATCATGGCTTCAGAAGAGGTACAAATGTATATCAAATTTCGCAGCAAACGTGCGTGTGAACTTAACTAACTATGGTCGTATATGTGAGTTTACTTTGATTGGAAATAGTATGCTCACTGTAAATTCCATTTTAGGGTGTAATTTTACAGATGAACACACTGGTAATGCCAACCTACTTCCAACTTTAATTGATTTGCATTCACATCACAAGGGCGGCTATTTTGCTGGGTTTTATTGGTACATTCGATTAGTTACAATTTCGTATTCTAGCAAAATAAATTCACGAAGTATTAATGAGATAACAAACATTACTTTTAGATGTTACTGCGAAATAAAACTAGCTAACTGTATATACAAAACATACATGCCTGATATCGCCAGATATTCGTCGAACTGCACCTCAACATCTAGTTGACAGCGTTTCTACCAAATGACGCTAGAGATATCTTTTCCAAGCATAGGAAGAAGTGACTACATTTTTACAATCTAAGTTTCAATGATGTTTGTCCTTGTTCACCTTGAAAGTAAAACGCAAAGAAGAATATGCTGCACTATATGAAAAATAGCTCATTATGGTCAAATTCTAAGCACTCGGAGACAAATCAAACATTGTCTTCGCAAGCGGTAAGATACGCTACGGAACTCCTTTTGAAATATGATTCTAACCAGGGTATTTACGGCCCGAAGCAGAACCTAAATGCGAGCTTCATAGGCCGAAAAAGTCCAAGACAATCAATGTCGTGAGTAATGCCGTTGCTGGTTAAGACAAATAATCTCACTACCATTAATTCGTGGCAAGTTGACCAGGTGTGAGGTAGCTCCCACGTCCCTCTTTACGTAAGTTGTGCTTAGCTGTCAACCCAAACTTCATTGAGTGTGGAAATTCCTCACTAGATGCCTAGATGGGCAATACAAGGCATGTCAACCACACTAAGCTGAAAGAAACTACTACAGGTTCATGTATGTTTTGATGCCTTAAATAAAATGGTTGAAAGTCTTCCAGGATAAATTTATGTTCTAGTGAATTGATCTTGGTAGCTACCTACGCTTATTTTAGATAAGTGACTATTTTGTTCAATATGGTGACTCTCACTTCGATTCGAACAGGGTGGGTATTTTTAAGAATTCATTTTGAAGCTCATGTTGCTACATTAATCTTATTTGAATCCTTGGCAGTTGTCCTGTTTCTTGCATGCTTTGTTCATGCTCATGAACCATGAGCTAGCATAGGTTAGAGGACTGCCCAGTCTGCACATGTGATCTGAATCGAAATTGTTATGTTTGGTAAGATAACATGCTGCCAATGAAAATTGTAATTCACATTTAGCACCAAATGCTAATTTAGTTCTCTTTTCTTTGTCTTGTTAGCTAAACTGTTGTATACTATCCATGGTCTACATGCTATTTATTACTGTAACCAATCAGGCTTTAACTATTTGGATTGTTGGAAATTGGTTGGATAACGGATGTAAATCTGTACCTGGTACGATATGGATACGAATTGGATTGGTTCCTGCGGATATGGATTGGACTGGATTTGAAAATGTCAATCCGTGTTATGCTCTACTTCTCTTCGTGACCATGCTCTGAACTCGCTCTGTCAGCCTGCAGATTGTACCTTTATTTCGGCTAGTTTTTAGTGCTCCTTCCCATGGAGCTCACTCTCGCATCCCAGTTCTCTTCTCCAAGGCACTGCACATTGCTTCCATGAGAGCAATTGCCTTTGTGGTCCCAGTTTCCCCTGTGATCTGGACCGCCTCCAGCGATTTGCCGTCTGGCCGGCAGGTGTGCCGGCTGTCGTCGTGTGATGCGTTTTTCTTTGCATTTGCGTTTATCTGTGTTGCTTTTTCCTTTGTTCCTTATTTTCCATGGTCCCTGCCGTCTCCAGCACAGACGACTGTCGTTTGCAGGACTCTCTCTCTGCCTTGGTGCGGTGCAGATCGATTCCTCCGCATCTCCGAACACCGAGTCGATATTTCGCGGCGCCCTGTTGAATGCCATCTCGAGTCACCAATCCTACCAAACTGGTTTACTGTCACCAATCACCGATACAAATCTCACGTCTCACTGCCTGTGACAGAGTTCACTTTGCTACGCCAGAACGCCTGCACTGACTGGCGGCCGACCGGCCATCACCGCAGCGGGTCACCGCTCACCCGCCGGACATCCACGAGCTCCGTGGCAGAGATCCGACCCAGTCGAAGGTCAGGTCGCGATTGCCTTGATCCATGGTAATTTCTAGTACCCTTTTGTGGTAACCCTTTTTGCATCTTTGGCGCCTTTCATTGCATCATTCATCCAGTCAATACTTGTGGGGCAGTTGTGCCAGAGCCACCCGGGGATATCACGAGCACATTCTTGACAGAGGTGGGCATTTACATGGAGTTTTCCACTTATGATTGAAGGTTATGTATCATTCGCGCGACGTTCTTCTAAATAGAGAGGACAATGGTGCGTAGAGGAGTATACTGTCGCCGAGATCCCAACAATGCTGTTAATGTACAAGTATCCAATTGCCGGGAAGTATGCAGGCAAAAGACTTTCAGTAGCCATTCAACATATTCCAAGGCAGCAGAAGCCGCATATCATACAGTCACCACTACATGTCCTGAATCTCGGGGCCAGGCATTGACCTGCAAATACCTTGTCACCGTGACAGGTCAAATTATATCCATGGGGACTACCCATAGGTCAGGTGTTTTTCATTGTGATGCATCACAGAATGTGCAGACAAATGCAATCATGAGGCTGACCTTGTTTTCACAAATCCACCAGCCTTGAATCAGAGCCACTTCCAATGAAAATGTAATCAAACATGCAGGAAGAACATTGGAGACAACGCATCAAGAGGAATAAATGGGAAGGAAACAAAAAGTCGCTTTGGGTCAGACGCAATGGCAATGCGGACATCGGGGATCTCCAGTTAAAGAAAGTAAACAGGTAGGTTCCTGCTGCCATTCAAGAACTCTGAAATATGCGTCTGCGACAAGCGCGCCCGGATACACATTAGTGTGTGCGGAAGGAACATTACAATTTATGTTGAAATTTATGAGACTGTCTCCATAAAATATGCGAAGTGCATTTCTTAAAGTTAGGTTGCTTTCGGATTTCAATTGCACTGCCATTTACACTGATACATTGCACATATTGTTACCTTGCGAATAGTCTTTGGAACTATATTCTGGTATTCATCCACCACAGGCGGCGGCACCCGCGGCTCGCGGCCGACCGGCAGCCATTGATGATATAGCCTGGTGCGGAACCATTCCCTGAACGTTAATGGGCCCCAACGCCAAGGTTACAGGCATATTTTTATATTTGAAACGATAGGCGATGTACCTGACATTATTTCCGCCACCATTAGAGTTGAGGCCAACAGGTTCCCTCGATATTGTTTAAGAACTTTACGCTCATGGGCGGTAAATGGAAAGAATGCATCTACAACTGTGAATTTCTCCTACACAATTTTGGCGTGGCAGACCTGATGTTGCTTGGTATTCATCAAGACTGACTTTTTTGCCGCGACGCCGCTCGGTGGCTCTACGGGTTCTCTGGACAGCAAATGTTGGCGCTTGACGCGTATCCAGCCATGCCAGAACCTCAATAATGCCAAAAAGCTTCATGTCAAAATGTGAATGATGACAGGGTTGGATATTTAGAAAAATGGTCGAGTATGGCATCAGAAGGCAGCTGATTTATGCTGGTTTATTTTAGACCACTGGAAATTAATTTGCTAATGTAGGGCATCTGATATGCAATTTAAATTAATACAATGTGATATTGAATGTTAACTCATTGCGATACAATGAGTTATTGAATAGCTTCATGGAAGCTATTCGATATGATAACAAAATGTGCCATATTCGATTTTCGTTTAGTCAAGAGCATTGTAAATTGTCAGCACATGGCACGGAAGCTGTGTAACGCATTTTATTACAAGAAATCTAGTAACTAATTGATCCCATTTCACATTAAGGGCAAAGTGACAGGGTGAAATTATTTTATAATAACCGAACTACGCCTCGTAAGAGTTGTTTAAATGTTGTTCAAATTTTACCATTGGAAATTACTTGCAACTCTTGTATAAACTAGAATATGGCATTAATCATAGCAAGTCCACTCTGATGGCGTTTCTTACCAAACCCACCACAAGAGCGGCGCTACTGGTTGTATGTCCACTCATGACGCCTAACGTTGCACCTATGGAGAAGAGATGAGAAATGCAAATATAAAGATTATGACACGTATACGTATGCAGTCATGTATGTACTCTTGCGCACATGAATTCGGCAACATTTTACAATAATGATGCAATAATTCTGTGATATCTTCGGTGTTAAAAACATCTAGGTTTGCCTAAATTAACAAGGGCAAGTTATTTTGTTTTACGCGTGCCGGACCATAAAGGTCATTTGCGCCGCCTTTGAAATTAATAACCATAGAGGTCCAGCTAATATCAAACACGATGACATCAGTCGCATCAATAGGTAGTGTTTGAAATACGCTTAGGCGGCAAATATGGCGTCAGCAGTACGATGTCTGTTTATGAAGAAATAATTGTTGTTTTCAGATCCTGCCGAATGGTGTCAATCCAGCTATGATAACTTTCTGTGGGCGTTCGAAAATTTTCAGGTTTTTTTTGTCGCGAGACGCCTTTTGATGTGACGAATTACGATATTATCCACTTGTGGAGTTGTTAAAGAGACCCCAATGGATTATAGTTGGGGTAATCGTTATTTTGGTGATACGTTACCAACACCAGTGTACTTTCAACATGCTTCTTAACTGACCTCCGAAACTTGACAAGAAAGTATGTACCATGCTACGCATGTCACGTTTTCTGACGCAAATAATTATAGGGTGACGCATCAAATACCAAGGATATTTTTAGGTCCCAGAGGTATAAATGAAGAAGCAGCTACAGATGGCCAAAAATGCATCGTGACAATAATAGAAAAAACCCTGTGTTCCTCTGCCCTGATAACATGGCACATGTGACTTTTCGTCATACGACACCAGCTGGGTTACCATTTCGCACTGTGGCGCTAATAGAAGAAGCCAACGAAGATAATGCAATCCTGCATCCACTAAGCAGGTGCAGCTTAGCGCATGGCGATAGTACTTAATTATACAGAACCAGTTTACATTAAGATATAATTTTCCAACCAAGTACGGCGCCGCTCCACATTATATCGCCCCCAGTGGAACGCTGGTCCTTCCTCTTAGCGTCAACGATTTAATGCGTGCAGCTTTATCTTGCTTAATATAAACTGGCAACGCAGCTCCATGCTTTGTTTGGTGTTAGATATACTGGGAACGCGTCTACATATCCTATAATTTGAATCAGATATGGGAGAACGAAATGAAAACCGGAACTGTTCAAAAGATATGAAAGCTTAAGAGAACAAGCAGTCAATAATGTCACTACGTGTCTCCGGGTGCACGGATGTTCTCGCCGAGAGAGGAATGCAGGGGATAGGTCATGCGAATACAAATAATTGTATTCATTGGTACTGCATCGAAAATAGGATCTCAAAGCCCTACTTTTGCTCTTCCTCTAATATTTTACTTCCAGGTGGTCTTGTGCCAGTGTGACAATTAAAATAATCGTCTATATTTAAATAAAATAAAATATTGTACCCACCACTTAAGGCTACTGCGATATAAAACGTGGTTGTGATCTGTGCCAAGTCGCGCCCAGCTATCGCCACCATCTAAAGGAACGCCCGCATGGTCATTTCTCGTCTGCAGCGCGATAAATACAGCTGACGTCCAGCGAGATATGCGTTTCGCTGACTCAGGTCCCGCTACGTTAAACAAACACCGACGAAGTGCGTTGAAAGGAGGAATATTTGCCACACAACGCGTTGAAAACGGATATATATAACGACAAGAAGAAAGCATTTATCTGCCGACAACAACCAAGCAAACATATTATGGAAAATACAGGAACATTAACACATCACTAATGAAGCCATGAATGTTATTCACTTTGATACAAATTTGATTGCTCATATCCATGGACAGCATTGTAGATTGCTTCTTCCCGTGGTCCTCTACGCTCAGACATAGTTTAATAAGGAAGGTGTTCATGATCAGGGTGGGGCCCACATTGTTGTGCTTTTCAACACCGTCATACCTCTTCAACATGAGGCATGAATATCAATGGGGAAAATAAGTGCAAGATTTGGGACCAGGGGACGGACAAACAACATGCCTGACCAGGTAGGTCCAGCACACAGCATCCTGCAAATTACATTTTTGCTTAACCGGTGTCACCTCGGTCAAAAATGAAGCGACTAGCACCGCAGGAGATGCGGTCGCCATCACAGCTATCACTGGGCTGTCTGTTTCGCCATCTCTGGAGCGACCGTAACTGCTGGAGCAGCTATGGTCAGGCCACTGAGACGGCTGTGGCCGCTTACACGGTTGTCACCGCTTGGACGGCTATGGCTGTTGGGCCATCGTGGCCACTGAGGAGGCCGCCGCCGATGAGATGGCGGTGGCTGACCTTCCCAGTCCTCGGCAGCATGCATGGCTCTCAAGGCTGTCTTATCTCTGATGATGGCCATTAGTATTCCTCGCACTCATCGCCGTTCTCAAGGACTCTTCCACCTCAAGTACTCTAAGGACTCTACCTCTCACTCCTGGAAACGTGATTCCAAGGTGCTGATATGAACGAACTCGCGTGTGCATCCCCACAGCGACAGTTGGAAGAGCACGTGGGAAGCATCCTGCGCTAGGTAGTGCCGATCTCCCATTGTGCTTGGTAGCAACTTCTGGATTACATCGAGGGACCCATCGGTGCCAGGCAGATCGACAAGAACCATAATTAATGTGGTTCGTAAACCAGCTGATCTTGGCTGCCGCTTTGTGAAATGCTTGGCGGCGTAGTTGATGACACTTTGTTTGCCCACGCAGTGTCAACGTTTGCCCGCCAGGCATACGCCTGAGAGGGGCTGAAACTGTTCACGTGGGGATCATTTCGCGTCGTTGTTATAGCCAGAGCGCCGTTCTCGTGTCGATCCAGCTGTGATTCTTGGACCGAGTCCTTGGGAAAGCTGAAGCGGCATAGCTGCTGTCTGCCGTCGGTCTCCTTCAAACGATAGCCGGGCTGGCCTCGGTGACTCAGCAGAACGAGACCAGCTCGACCAGGTCACGGTCCCTGAGCACCCGTCTGTGCGGGACAGAGTCACGGTCTCTCTTCACCCGTCTGTGCGGTCAGCTCGGCAAGTCACGGTTCCTGTCCACCAGTCTGTGCAGCTAGCACGGCCATGCCATGGTCTCTGTCCACTCGTCTGTGCGGGACAGAGTCACGGTCTCTGTTCACCCGTCTGTACGGGACAGAGTCACGGTCCCTGTCCACCCGTCTGTACGGGACAGAGTCACGGTCTCTTCACCCTTATGTGCGGCCAGCTCGGCAAGGTCACAGTCCTCGTCCACCCGTCCGGGCGGGACAGATCTGCGGTGCTGCTGTACCTCCCACGTCACCCCACCCCCTGCAAATCGGATGCTGTGTGCAGACATGGCGATCGACAAGGCTGGCAACCTGACACTTCACACCTTCACACCTGACACTTCACACCTTCACACCTTCACACCTGACACTTCACATCTTCACACCTGACACTTCACACCTTCACACCTGATACTTCACACCTTCACACCTGACACTTCACACCTTCACACCTGACACTTCACACATTCACACCTGACACTTCACACATTCGTTGTTGAAATGCACCGCCTTCACGTGCATTCGGTGCATCCCGAAGCCACACCAGACCAAGCAGGTGTGGAGAGCCGCAGTGCTGGTACTCCACGCGGATCCAATAGTCAGCTGCTGCTAGCTGTTCCTGGTGGCTGGCCTTCATGAACAGCTTCACTTGGTGGTGGAACAGCCGGTTGGCCAGCACTGGATTGCTACTGAGGGCGGCTGACCAAAGGCGCTGGTCTACTGCTGGAAGCTGCAGAAGATCGTACAGCTCTGGCCACAGGAGGTCGACGAGGAACATAGGTGTGAACAGAGCCGGAAGACCGAGTTGCTCCACCATCTCCATCACATGAGACCGCTGCTGACTCCAGTATGGTACAGATCCTCATCTATTGGTGCCACAGTGAAACGCCCATCCAGCCAGCCGCATGTTGCCATCCTGAGGCCTAGCGCGCATATCCCCCACCGTCAGTCTGGTGTCCTGATCCGGAAACTGACTGACTTGTTACTTCTGACTGACCTGATCCTTGACTGACATATAAATGTATTAAACAGCTTGGTGTAGCTACATTCTTAAACGTTTAGAGTTACTTGGAACATTTTTTTTCTCTCTATATCTTTTGGAGTCAGGTCAGGAGCCTTGGATTCAGGTTAAACCGGTCAATGTCGGGGTTCAGTCACCCCTCTTGGCCGTAGTTTGTTTTACCCTGGTCATAAAGCAAATGCGGTTGTGTGCTTCAACATTGATGATATGCAAACTGAAGAATTAATCAACACAAGGCAAATGCAAACGTCACGGTCACAGATTCTGTTAAGGTCAAATGTTTGGAGATATGTGACGAACTGTTGAGGATGACAATTTTGGAAACAAATCGCACTCAGGGAAGGGTAATGGGTGCTGCCAAATCCCAAACCCAAACAATGTTTTCCACACTCTGATAATTATTATACAAATCTACTTTTGGGAGACGGGTAATTTTCCTTTCAAAATGTCGAAGAAAATTCAAGAGATTAAAATGGACATTCTGGACCACAATGGCATTATAAATGCACTCGATGTGTAACATTACCGCGGTTTGATCATTTTTACTTCACAATAGTCCTATTTTTAGCCTGTTGGGCCCCTGGTCTACGTGTACGTTCGGGACATTTCAAGTCATATCTCAGCAGCCTTACGTGATATTGACATGCAACCTAGCGCGCTTTTATAGGACATAGCTTGTGACTATCCCAGGTTCTCAAAAATATTGATTATGAACACATCATATGTGGAGAACCCTTTATCTAGAGTGAACTTGCGTCTGACCGACACACCTAACCTGGCGAAATATTTTGTATTTTTGCATGATTCTTTTGTCATTTGCGTATGCATCGATATCTCACTTTTGACTGCCTTTTATGGGTTCTATATGACAAATGTTTCAATGTACATCTAAATGCCGTATTGGAACGAGTTCGTGTCCCCATGGTACCGACAGCATTACAATCGCTCTTCTTACGATGCCTTGCTGTTATTGGACAACACTTACTGTATGTCATTAATAGTAGCATTGTACACTGTGACCTTCTGTCATCATGGCAAACCGCTACAATAGTGCCGATACATAAGGGTGCCGACGATGGTGAACCGTGTAACTGCCGACCAATATCGATATTGCCCGTCCTGGCTAAGCTATGTGAGCTTGTAGTTTACATACGGCTGATGCAATATTTGTCCAGTCAGCATATTCTATGCCAGCAGCAATAGAGGTTACGCCCCAGCCTATCTACGAAGGCGGCCGCGTTTGATGCTGTAAAATATGCGAATAGCAATGCTGACAAGGGCATGGTGACGTCACCAGTTATCGCCGACACATTTGGCAGCATTTGGCAGCGTCGAGCACGGCCTCCTCCGGGAGAAGCTAGGTCGGTACGGCATTGACAGCCAGTGGTTCTTCTCATGGCTTAGTAATTGCTTACAGTATGTCGAGCATTCTGAGGGCCTATTCGTGACGCATGGGGTGGTTCAGGGCTCTATCTTGAGCCCTGCGTGCTCTTCCTTCTATTCACCAACGACATACCACAACGCATGCCACACGACAAGATTGTCACGTACATCGTTTTCACTCAGTTTTTGGACGCAGATGTGATACGAGGGGAGACACAAATTTGCAAAAAGTGACCGGTTTACCAAAGCGGTGTCATTCACGTTATCATCGGAAAGTGGGTTTTACTGTATTATGTCACGATACACTTGGGGTATCTTATTATGTATCAGAGCTAATAAACCAAGTTGCATATTATACCATGAGCACATCCCGGGAAGACGAATCGGCAGGATATTCTAAAAAGCTGTGCGTGTTTGAAAATGGCAACTGGGCAATTTTCACATCGAAGCTGTCAGTTTCTTTGAACCTAGTCAATGAAGGTCATCTATGACATCTGATATGTGATCGTCTTTTATTCCAACACTGATCATGCGTACTGCGAAATTGATCATCTTTTTAATTACGTGTATCTGTGTTTTGCTCGGTGTGCCGTATACCGAAATGCAAAGTCTAATGGCCGACATGCCAAGTGCATTAATGCAGGGTCAGTAAACTGCCTGGGGCGTGAACACCTAGCGTAGTGAAGTGCATTCAGGCTGCATTCAAATATTTATCTTGATTCAGAGCACTGATTATGTAAAGCTACACGTTAAAAATGTCGTAAAATGATAAACTGATTAATCTATGTTAGCATGCATCAAAGTTCTAGTTTCTGATAACATAAGATATAATATTTACATTTTTATCCCCCAGCACAGATGCGCCTCAGGTTTATGCCGTTGATTTTTTTACAAACGCCTCCAACTCGTCAAACCATTTGATAATCCTTTTGACGATCACCGTAGCCTGCTGCTACTTTCAGCGGTTCTACTGACTAGGTGAGGGTGCCGGTTGAAAAAGTCCCGAAGCCAGATTCGGCCCGGTCTCAAGAAACAGATAATCATGTCGCTGATGTGAATGCAAATAGGAAATGCCAACAGGAAACAGCATTACGGGCAAGCGAGAAATAAACTCCGAATCATGTCGTGCTCATCTCATATATGATGTTCTAATAGTTATCATGTAATCATCTCATACGTAATCTTGAAAAGTGGAAGAGCCAACGCTGTTTTTTTTTTGCCATAGAATTGTGCCTAAAATAACAAAATAAGAAGTGAAAAGCATGGACACCGAACTCTACTATGATCATATATATGTTCATGATAACATAGTGACTATATACAAAAGGTGTAGGTCCTTAATCTGCTGTGATGGCTGCTAATGATATAGTCATCATTTCAACCACGTCAATAAAGCATATCTGTTGTCGGTGAACGGATTCTCCAGGCTAGTTGCGAAGAGGCCGACTTGGACGTAATCACACAGCAGCTAGGGTGTCGCCGGGAGGCCACGGTCAAGCATGCACACTAGACTGTTGCAAAATGGACGAAGTTACTCACCCAAAGTTCTACCACTTGGATTCTTGATCCATTGCCCTTCCTGATTTCAAAACAGTTTTTGTTTCAGCTCTAGCATCGTTAAAAATCAAAACCCTTATTTTTTGGCATTGGTGTCCTTCCCTCTGTTCAGAGATGGCGCTAGGGTGTGGCCGCTGTGTGAGGTGTGGGTGCCTGTCGGCGCATCTGTCGGCTCGCTCCATGCGGCCTGAGCGGTGGCCAGGTGTGCGTAGTTGATGACGGCGGCGGTGGGATGTTGACGGCGGTCTCCGTTCGCCTCCGGTCGCCCTCCGCTCGTCTTCGGGCGCCCTTCGCTGGCCTCCGGCCGTCATCGACTCGTCTCCGCCCGTCATCGACTCGTCTCCGACCGCCCTCCGCGCCCGTTCGGTGGGGCTGTTCCCGACTCGGACCGCCCTCTGTGCCCGTTCGGCCGCCCCCCGTGTCTGTCCGGCCTCCCTCCGCTCGTCTCCGGCCCTCCTCCACTGGTCTCCGGCCCTCCTGCGCACCCGTCCGATCGCCCTCTGGACCCGTTCCGCCTCCCTCCGCTGGCCTCCCACCGCCCTCCGTGCCCTTCCCGCCGCCCTCCGTTCTCCTCCGGTCGCCCCCCGCTCGTCTTCGGGCGCCCTCTGTGCCCGTCCCGCCTCCCACCACTGGCCTCCGGCCGCTCTCCGCATCAGTCCCGTCTCGCTCCGGGCGCGTCCCGCCGCGCTCTGTGCTCGTCCGATCGCCCTCCGCTCGCCTCAACTAGACTGAACACAAAGAAAATCAGCTTTACTAGTTTTGTGGTGTGTATTTAGTGTTGACATGTTTCAAATGTACAACAATAACATGTGTAAGGATATGCATAGAAAATCAGCACTTCCACTCCCTCTTTTTAAAACTCAGAGCGTTCCTTTCCTTAGCAGAAATCCTGTTCCAGGTCACCATGTCCTGGGCCCAGGCCCCGCTGACCATGGGCGCCGCCTCTGTGGTCCACTTCACTCCCCTCTCCACGGCGATCGTGGTGCAGGGCAGGTCCACAGAGAAGGGCGTCTCCAGGAACTGCTGGAGCTCCTCATCACTGATCTTGAACAGGATGGGCGGGGAGGAGGTGGCCTTGGTCAGGTCCACCATCTCCGTCAGCTTGGTGGCTGAGAAGTTCAGCTGGGGGTTCTTCACCTTTCTAACAGTCTTTCTGTGGCTCCTCTTCTCCTTCTTCCGTAGCTTGGTGATGATGTCCAGCGCCACTTGCCTCTCCTGCTTGCAGCTGGCCCCGAGTAGCGAGGTGAGCATCAAGTCCAGCTGGCCGAAGTAGCCGTTGAACTGTATGTGGGGCTTCAGCATGTCCACCTCCTCCATGGTGCAGAAGGTCTTGATCCTGGTTATGGTGGAGAGCAGGTGGCGAGGTCCCTCCAGCAGCTGGTTCCTCTGCCTGATTTCCAGGAAGCTGTGGACGTATACCTGGATGATGAACATGGCCATCCGCCTCTGCGCTTCAGAGGGGGGAGGAGGTGCTCATGTAGACCCTCAGTATCCTGCTCTCTGTGTTCTGCCATCTCGCATTCGTCATCTTCCCCGCCTTCTGCTTCGCCCACCTCTCCTCCAACGTCCCCGACTCCACCGCGCTCGCCATCTCTATCAGGTACCTGGTGTCGTGATTGAACTCCTTCAGGATGCTTTCCGGGATGTTGTCCAGCAGTGAGCGGAGGGCGGGGCTGGGGATCGGCTCGAACTCAACCACCGGCAGCTCCCACACACTGCCCGTGAGCCTCTGGGCCTCCTCACCACTCCAGGAGGCGGGACCAGTGGTGGGGCCAGCATATCTCACGAACATGTGGCCGAAGATCGCTTCCAGACTGTGGCAGAGGCAGTGGACGTGTAGCAGGGGACGACCCAGTAGCTTCTCAAACTCTGCAATGAAGCCGTGTGTGTGGCCAGACATCTTGCGGCATCCGTCAGCGAAGATGACCTGGAGGTCATCAATGTCAATCTCTCGCTCCTCCAGGAACTCCTTGAGGCTCCTTGCCAGCTCCACACCCTTCCCACCCTCGGGCACTAGGTGTCCCAGGAACTTCTCTCCAGGATACCCTATCACCGCACAGTCTTCCTGCCTTACCAGGGCAAACCTCTTGTGACCCCCCTCCCCCGTACCTATCTCCACCTTGTTATCATCAATTCTTTCGTCCACCATCAGTCCTTCAGCTTTGAAATGCTTAAAGGTGTCTTTCTTGTCCAGGCGAGCTTTCTTCCTCATTCTGTTTATCTTCCAGGTATTGGTCACTTTCTCCTTGTCTTCCTCAGTAATGATCTCCTCAGCAGCTTTGATCGCATTGCTCAGATGAGCGACGGCTTCGCTCGATACTTTGAATCGGTCAGCAGTCTCCGCAATCTTTTCTTCAGCCTCTTCCTTCCGCTTCCTCTTTTCCCTGATTTCATGCTTCCCAATTCTGGCCTTGAATTCATCATCATCCAGCTGGTCCACCTCTCTTTCATCATCAGATTCCTCAGGAGCAGCCTTCTTCAGCAGCATCTCCACTTCCTTCTCACTTTTCATGCGCCTTTCCTCCTCCCTCTGTCTTTTATCAGCCTTTGCTTCCTCTTTCCTCCTCCTTCGTTTGATCTTCTTTGTTTCCACAAGGTCAGGTCCTCCGATGCAGCCAGCCCTCTCAGGCTTCCTCTGCGCCTTCAGGAAGTTCTTTTCGATATCTGGGACATTCTTATCATCAGCCACGTCAAACAGCTTCCCAGCAATGTCCTGGAACTTCTTCTTCAATTTTCCGTTTTTCTTCTTCCTCCTCCTGGCGATGGCCTCCCCTTTGTTCAGGGCCTTCATGGACTCCTTCCTCAGCCTCCAAAGGTCGTGCACTTTCTGCTGTACTTTCAGCTTAGAGATGGTGGGGACTGAAGCAGTGTTGTAGACTTCAAGAACCTGTCTGGTCACTCTCTCAGAAGCTTCCTTGCAGTCAATCTCTTTGGAGTCTCGGTTGAGCCTATCACTTTCTGCTTCAAAGATGAGGGCGCTCGCCACCTCACTGACCAGGGGAAGCTTGTTCACTGGAAGCCGCTTTCCCTCCCCAAACACTCTGTCAGGATGCACTCTGAACTTCGCTGCAGGTGCCTGGCTTCCCTTGCGGCGCCTCATTGCCTGGATGCTTACAGCCCGGTCTGAAACAAAAGGAAATAATTTCAATTCTGATTTCTGACCAACAGACAGGTAAGTACTTTAAATGTGACACAGCTGTCCACTGTTGTGGTGAAAACGTATTTATTTCTTGTTTGTTCGTTTATTATTATTTTTGGAATAAGAAATCATGGATATATGATAACAGAATACAACAGAGGGAAGGACACTAATGCCAAAAAAAAATAAGGGTTTTGATTTTTAACGATGCTAAAGCTGAAACAAAAACTGTTTTGAAATCAGGAAGGGCAATGGATCAAGAATCCAAGTGGTAGAACTTTGGATGAGTAACTTCGTCCATTTTGCAACGTCCTTTTGCAACAGTCTAATGCACA